>JAVCKT010001734.1:0-15283 GCA_032273925.1 Rhynchotus rufescens
CTTCTCTTCTCTTCTCTTCTCTTCGCTTCTCTTCTCTTCTCTTCTCTTCTCTTCTCTTCCCTCTTTCTCTTTCTCTTTCTCTTTCTCTTTCTCTTTCTCTTTCTCTTTCTCTTTCTCTTTCTCTTTTTTTTCCTTTTCCTTTTCCTTTCACTGGTATTTGGGTCCATGACCCCGCCAAAGCAGCGCACAAAGGCCACAGAGCACTGCAGTGGCCTTCACTCTGGTCCCCAAGTGAGGAGCGACCTCAGAAGTGGCTTTCTGCGTCAGGTGGATGGTGGCCCTGGTGGAGGCTGAGCCCTGCCTAGTCCTAGGGACAAGCCGTGCCTAGGGACAAGCCGTGCCTAGGGACAAGCACAAGGTGGTCCCTGCAGGGTGGAGGGTGGCAGGCACTGGAGGGACATGGCTAACTCCTCATGGTGCCAGCGGCAGGGAGGGGACAAATAAGGGCTGGGAACTGTGGATGCCTTGTGCACATGGCTCCCTCACGGTGGCCAGAAAGCTGGAAAAACCCGTCACGGTCCCAGAAGGGCCAGCCTTGCCCGCTGCCTACTCACCCGCTGTCTCCATGCCACTCTCCAACACACCACGTCAGTGCCACACAGTGCCATCATCCCGCCATGTCCACCTAGAGCATTTCAGGTGGCACCACAGAGGTGCCAACCTCCACTGGCTCCTTAGGCTTGATGCTCAGCAGGAGCTGCGGCCCAGGGCATGAGGACAGACTGCCCCGTCCTCGGAGCAGCCCTGTGCTGAGACTGGCTTCTGCTTGTTGAACCCAACAGGGGTGTGCTCTGCCTGCAATGCCAGCTGGAGGGAATGGCTGTCCTTCCTGCTCCTCTGGATTGCTCCTGGGATAGCAATAGCACTGAGCGCTTTGCAAAGGAAGCCTCCGACTTGGGCAGCACTTGGGCAATGGAGGCAAAGCCAAGCAGCTGCTGGCTCCAGGACACAACCCAAACTACTGCCTTTGATTTCCGCGAGAGGGCTGGGGAGGGCTGGGAGCTGCTTCTGTACATGTCGGGGGTTGTGGTGCCTTCTGGGCTGGTCTGTGGGCACCCCTGGCCCGGCGCTGGCCACAGAAGCATCTCAGGGTGCCGGGTGTGCTGACCCAAAGGGTGCTCTCCCAGCGCGAGCTGGAGTCAGAGCTACCCAAGTCACAACCAAGCTTTCCTTAGAGCTGGCTTTAAGCCAGGGTTGAGGGCAAGCAGAGCTCCTGGCTTGGGTTTTATTACCTTGCTGGTAATGACTGTTTGGGTGGTGTGATCATGGCTCTTCGGGCATGAGCACGAATAAACAGTGATGTTCTTGCTATGTTATTCACTTCTTGGATTCCACAGCTGTGGTTATTGGATTGCTCTGTACATCACTTGTCCCTAGAATCAGCGATGGGACACCAGGTACCTGTCCCATCAGCGTCTCAGGACACACAGCACCACCTGCAAAGTCCTCAGAGAAGCCCTCCTCAGCTGCATGTTCTGCTTCACCCCTCCTGCCCCTGCGCTCAGTTCTGCAGTGCCCAGACCCCGTGCGAGATAAAGTGCAGGTGCAAGAGGAACAGCCTTCCTCCAGGCCTTAAAAACGTGCCAGGACAGGTGGTGCTGGAGGGAGCTGTCTGAGGGCGGTAGGTGGTCATGCTTGACTGGGCCACCACTCAAAGCCCTGATGGCTCAACCCAGGCTCTGCCCTGTTGGGCCCATGCTAGGGTTAGTGCCGTCCACCTGCAGTGCCTTCCTTCTGGGGGAAACCAACCAACCAAGAGCTGGGCTGCCAGCATTTGAATGAACTATTACACATATCTAATATGTGTAATATGTGTAACCCCACGAGCGCATCTAGGCAGCTCGGTGATGCAGCCTGTCGCTGTGTCTGTGCTGGGAAAGGTGACTTGGCCAGACACTGTCACCAGGGAGCGCAACGGGTTGGTCTTCCCCTCGCAGGGCACGGATGCACCCTGCTGTGGGTCCTTGCCCGTGCCCGAGGCAGGGACAGCGTGTCACGGGCCACCAGCCGGCCCAGCTGCCATCGCCTCAGAGCAGCTGCCATCTCTGACTGCTGCCACCAGAAAGGAGCCCGGGTTCTGCTCTGAGTGAGGAGATATATGTGTGTATATATAAATATGTAGTCACTCTTTTCTCTCATAACAAAGACCTGTGATCATATCTGAGGCCAGCTTGAGTTCTTGAGCACCCCAGAATGTCCAATTTATTGAGGGAAAAGAAAAACAACACAGAAGAGGAATGTCCCGATTTCTCCTTCGTTTAACATAAGGAGCTGTTGACACTTCACATGGTTGTTATGAAAACCAAATACATGGAATTGCTTCGCTCACCTTACTAATAAGCGACGCGAAATTGCACACTTTCAATGTTCTCAAAGCCCAGGAGATGCAGACCTCTAGCTGGAGGGCTTGTTCTCACAGCTGCTCCCATCCATAGTCTTAAAATCGTACAGGAAGAAAAACAGGGCTTCCCGGGCTGCAGCACAGCTGTAACAGCACTGCACTTGTGTCAGGGTTTTGCATTAAGTAATAAAGGTTCTTTGACCTATATTTGAAAGCTTTTGATTTCTTAATTTATTTAAAATCTCTCCCATAATCAGGTGTAGTGCTGCCAAACACAGGTAGATTCACACCTGGAATGTGAGCAGTGCTGGAACACACTAACTGTACGCTGTATTTTGCTTTGGCAGCTGGGTGCCATACGGGCTGCCCAGCAAGGGGGCATCTCCCATGCACACCGCCCAGCCTCCCTCTGCCCTCCCTTCCTGGGTGCTCCATTTAAACATTAGTTTTGGGACTAAATCCACTAAATCCTTTGTCCGTCTTTGAAAAAAAAAATCTGAAGTGTTGTCCCTGGTTTGATTGCCATTTGCTGTTCCTGACTGCATCACGTGTAATTCCATAGGCCCTAAGGCTCAGGAATCGCAGCCCATACAGCTCCGCTTGCCTCTGTACATCTCCATTCGTAAATGACCATGAGAGGGCAGAGCTGGAGTTAGGGGTACCACATTTTTGTTGAGTCACCTGGGGAATGTCCCAGGCAATGCTACTGTAATGCCATTCACATGGCAAAGCTCAAGGAAAAATCATGGCCGACCTGCTACTTGTTGCTGGGGATGCACTGAGAATTTCGCTCAGTTTGAAGGATGCAATGAAAAAAAAAAACAAAATCCACTGGTCTCAGAAATACTTTGAAATTTGTAAGAAATCTCAGTAAAAGGAAGATTTATTTTTTCCTTAGGGTGTAAAATGCGAAGTGATGTGTTCCCTGGAAGAGGTCTCTGCTGCCAACAGAGGCTTGCATTGCAGAAGTGCTGGTTGTACTTGTGTGCAGAACGCTTTTGTACAACTTGAGTGCTTGGAAAAAAAAAAAATCCCGGAACAGAGACACTCACATGGGGCTCCTGGTCTGATAATGAACTCAGTGTATAGTCTCGGTCTAAATAGGTTGCATTTCCTCAGCTTGCTTATGAGAAGATCTGCTGGGAGAGCGCCAGAAGCCCTACCCAAGTCAAGAGGTTATCACATCTCCTGCTCCCCCTCTAGCCACGGGGCCAGTTATCCTGTCGATGAAGGGAATCAAGTTTGTTTGATACGATTTTTCCTCAGCAAAACCTTAACAAACCCATACCTGCCATTTCTTGCAATCTTACAATTCTCTGAGTAATTACAGGTGTATCACTCTCTAGCTCTTTCCTCTCTCGTTAGGTGGGGTTTCTGTGTCACTCCTCTGGGATCACACACGTATTCTATAACGCTCCAAAATCAACGATACCTGAGCCAGAAAACCCCTAGCCAGTGATTTGAACTCCCTCGCAGAGCTTCACCAGGCCCTGCTTTCATTCTGCTGAGTGGTCTCAGCATGATTAACTTGCGCTTTCTCCTCCTTCATTTATTTAATAAAATAAATTCCACGGAGTATCTGGTAGTCACAGTTAATTTTTTCCTGTGAAGACTCAGTCTTGGGTTATCTTCTATGTTAAAACAGTCTTCTCCCTCAGTGTCTTTTAGCTGGCTCGCTAATTATAGGAACTTTTAGGGTTTAACCTTTCAGATTTAAGGTTTTAACCATTCTGATTTCATGTCTACCTTCTCAGTTGTTTTTTTTTCCTCAATTCTGGGCCTTAACTAAGTGCTCTTGTTTCCAGGATTTGTATTAGTCCGTTTCAAGCCTCAGGATGTTGAAGAGCACCTGCTTCCCCACACTCAAACATCACAATTTTTATAGCTTGAAGCAGAGCACTGAGCTACTGCAACCTAAAGTCAATGGCTCTTTGCAGTTCTGCATCCTTCATGTATCAAAAAGCAGCGGGCAATGATCTTGCTGGCGCTGAGACTGAATTTGTCTATCTTAATAAGGTGATGTGGATCCACTTATATTACAGACCATGCAGGGAATGGGCAGGCACGTTTATGCTAAAACACATAGCAGAGATTCCTCTGAAAAAAAAATGCCAGATACTTCATGGCGTGCACAAGCAAAACACCCCTAAAAAAACAAAACCCAGCAGTAAATCAGGAAAGCAGTCCTGCGATCCAGAGTTGCAAAATGCATCCCTCCTTCCAAGGCAGCCAGTCCCATGTTTTCAGGTAACTGCTCCATGGACTACAGTTGCTGTTATATTCCCAGGATCGAGGGGAATGTGGTTTTTAAAGCCATTTTGTTCCCAAGGTGTTTTCCAAACTAACTAGCAGCACTTCTGCAGATCCTGCTGTCCCATCCACTGGGAGCTTTTGGAGGATTGCCCAGCTTCTTTGCCCGAAATTGCTCGTAAGGGCTGGCTGCTGAGAAGTCAAAAGGTCAGCATTTAGCATGGTGATTTTGTTAAATTATGTCAAAGATAAAGGGGGAAAAGGTGGTGGAGGAGGAGAAGTCTGCAGGCAGTATCACTGCTGGAAGGAAAGGCAGAAGCAAACTCCTTCAAAATTCTTTCTACTTCCTTACAGAGTTAGCACATGGAGAGCAAAGGGAGGCTGGTGGTAGGGCCTTATGCTGAGCCCAGGAACAGAAAGTTTGGCAGAATAATTACCATCTTCAACACATTCTTTTCCTATTTCTGATTATTTAATTTAAAGCCTTAGAGAACTCTAGAGAAAGCCTTAGAGAACTTAGAGAACTGGCATCAACTGCTTCTCACCTATTTTCCTTTTGTTACAAGAAACCACCACAAGACACTGGAGCAAAAGTTATCTATTTTATTACAAAACCCAAATCAAACAGATGTCTTTCAGTCTAACAAACAATGCCATAGGCAGACATGTGCTGGGGCAGGCTAAGTTCAATATACATTTTATCTCGTGCTTGAACTAGTTCCCCCAAAAGGCCATGTAAATTAGTGCCATGTTAATAATATTCCCTCCAACTCTCTACTTCCCCAAACACAAAAAAATGCTTAAAAAAAAAAAAAAAAAAAAAAAGGGAGGCTTTCTGCTTCTGGCAGGAGGAGCCAGTGACAGGCACTGCGGATCCCTGTGTCTCTCCTCTTCCCAGCTGCTGTCAGAGCAGGTATTGCTCAGAGCAGAGCTGGAGAGATGAGGAGCTGTCCAGGGGCTGCTTCCAGGTGCAATGCTGACACTCAGCCCAGCCCAGCCGTGTGGGATGCTGCTGATGGGAGGCAGAGCAGCAGACACATGCCCTGTCCCACAGGAGGGCACCAGGCCAGAGCTGCCAGCCAGGGGCACCAGGCAAGAACAGCAAGATGAGAAGCAGGAAGCTGGCAAGGAGTGTGTCACCCAGTGTGGACTGCTTGGCCATGGATTTGGGCTTTTCCCAACCAGGACCAGGGTGGTCTGTGTGAACCTCCAACACACAAGCATGTAACACTCAACCTATCTCCTGCCAGGCAGTGCACGTTGATGCTGGCTGAACCTTGCACAAATGTTGCCAGATGCTGCCCCAAAGACTGTGCACATTGAGCAAGTGAAGATGCTATGACCCAAACTCCTCGTGTAAGGACAGAAGGGGAGATGATAAAAACCTTGGACCACAATCTATCAGCAACGTCAGTTCCAGCACAGGGACGGGGATCCTCACCATAACAGCGCTAACATCAACAGCCGCTCTTAGCCTGGCCTCCTTGGAGAGCTTATTCCATTTCAATTGCAAACTGCACGGGAATGTCAGCCTTGTGGAGGGCAGGGAGGAGCTCTGCAGGAGAATTTACATTGCAGACAACACCATGGGCTGGCTGGCTTAGAGGTATTTCCAGAAGAAAAGACACAATGAGTTTTAGCAGGTCTGTGCTCCCCCTGGTCTTGTGGGGAACTGACTTCCCCCAATGGTTGGATGAGATATCTCATCCATCTGCTACTTTTGCAGGATGCAGATATATTAAAAGGAAAAAAAATAATATTAAAAAAAAAGAAAACCCAGAGCTTTAATTTCTAAAACTAACATACAACAAAAAGGTGAGGATTTTTTATACAATGGTATTCATTCTTCTCTCCTACAACAGAATTAGTGAGTAACAGGGCCATTTATAATTACACACTAAACCAAGTAATTTCAACATACAGAATATGTCTCAAGTACTTAAAAGAAATGATGCAACTGAGCAGGTGGGAGGTGGCAGACCACAAAAATGCATCTATTATTGTATGTGAAGAACCATGAAGATCCAGCAAAAGGAGCTGCTCTTATTAAAGAGGAGAGTTTTTCTTTACATTGAGCTGGCAAATTGTACACTTCAGAGATCATGAGAGTGTTCCCAATCATGTCAAATGCTTTAATTAGTTCCAATCTACTTCCCATGATAAGAGCTATTACCAATATTAAGCAGTTACTGAAGTTTAGTCTCTTAACTTCCGATTTTGCCAATATGGCTCTAACTTGCTGTATGGTGACACTCCTGCTGCTGTGTGTTTCTCATGCTATTACAATGACATCCCACAGCACGAAGATGCCCTGTCACAACTTCTTCTACCAAAGCAGCAAGGCCTTACAGGGCAAGCCCCATCTCTACAGTAACGCAGTGCTGCTGCAGGCAATTGCTGAGCTGATCCCAGATTAGCATGGCACGATGCCATCCCTGACTGCAGGTTTTTGGTCCCAGGATGAATGGCACAAGGATTCCCATCTGAGAAGGGGAAAGCTGCGCTGAATATCCCCTGCAAATGGGCAAGTAAATCAGACTCTCAGGGAACAGCAGCATTATTGTGTCCTCCTGCACTGATAAATAGGTTTTCAGCTCTGCAGCAAAACAACAGGCAGCCTGATGCTGGTTTTAGCAAACTTCACCACCTTTTTGTTGCTATATATCATACAGATGAACAACTTGTCAGAGAGGACTTTATTCTCTTGACTCAACTAGGACCTACAGTTCCCACAGCCTTACAATGTTAGATTCCCAAGACATGGTAGATACTTGCTAAGCATGTCTTCTGAGCATGGACCTGCATTTGCAATTCTGCCCAAACTGCAACAGGTGCAGAAACTACCTTTGTATTTCCTTAATACAACCCTTCTGTGGGCCTATTTAAGCAGCTCTGCAGTGCACCAATAATTAGATGTAATCTGTGCTCTCTCAAAAACCCAATGCCTGCCTCTTGCAAATGGCTTTGCACTTAGAACTGATGGGGTTTAGCTGCTCCCAGGAAGCATTTGTTATCTGGCTGTGGCACTGTGTGAACATCTGTGAACATAAGACATGCTGATATGCTCGTATCTATGTGCAGAGGGATGTTAAGGACATCAGTTTGCAAATAAAGGATGGCTTGGCGGCAGAAATCATTGCATTGCTGTGTCCATTAAATGCAAAGTATCCCTCTAGCTCTAACAGCCTTCAAAAGCAAAGGGAGGGACAGAACAGTGACTCCAACCCCTGTACAAGACAACTGTACAATTTACATATATATTTATATACAGTATATAAAAATCTCTTTCTTTGAGTCCCAGGGAACTCTATTTTAAGTCGTCAGTAGCTGTTCCAATTTCGGAAAGTCTTGATCCTGTTGTTTCCCGCCCCTCTTCCAAAGTATCAGATAATGGCATTGAGAAGAGATTAAAAACGTACCCAAACCCAAACCAATTATTAAAAAGTGCAAACGTTCTGGGTGCCACTTCTGCTACGCTGGATGTTGCTGGCGCTGCCTGCTGGCTCACAAGCAGCAAGGTGTCTGTCCATCGGTTGCTGGGTCTCTCTTTCCTTTGGGTCGGCTCTTGCCTGGCCTTCCCGCTTCTGCTCCTACACCAGGCGGCCTACTGGGAAGGACGCGGTAGGTAAAGCAGACACACACACACACACACAGGCAGGAGCAGGGAAAGGTGGAGAAAGGCAAATTAATGCCAAATGGCAGCCAACTGAGGTGACACAGAGTAGAGGCTCTGTTGCGGCTGCGGGGCCCTGAGGGCTGGGATCCCAGGGCGAGCTGTGAGGCTGAGAAGGGCGAGGGGCTGATGAGCCCGCCTGGCTGAAAAACCAGTGCTCAGTGAGTCACACAGGGCCCTGGGGACTGAGGTATTTTTAACTAAAAACCACCACTCTCCCTCCCCTTTCTTGGGAATGGGCCTGCAGTCCAGACAAACAACTGGTCTGACATTGCTCCTACTGCTCTTCCTCCTGTGATGGCTGAGGCAGAATCCCACTGATTTAAGGCAACTCTGCAACTACTGATCCCCTCGAGCTGCAGCCAGCTAGTCTCCTTCCCTGACAGGCAAGCAGGCCTTCAAGGAGAGGCCAGGCTGCTTCTCCTCATCTCTGCAACATCAAAAGACAGCAGCCTCCCTGCTCATCCATCACGCACCATGCACTGATGTCCACCATGCTACTGAATCTGCTGAGCGGATTCTTGGAGCAGGGAGTTGCAGGGATCTGCTAAGCTATTACTGTCCCAGGAGAGGGCAAAAAGACAATGCTTTGCAAGTCAGGTGGATGTGTATTACCACAGCACCCATGGTTCTTCAGAAAGCTTTTCTTAAGTCCTTCATTAAAGGCTCTTGAAGAATCAAAGCTTTTATGTGATTAGAGCAACTGTGCTTTGTAGATTAATAAGAGGTGACAACATGATGAGCAAAAGGCAGAAGTACAGATTTGGCTTTCGCAAAGGAGAAAGTTTATCAAAAGGGCCTTGCTGGAATCAGTGCTATTTGACATACCCTGCCAACGCAGACAAATATTGACAAATGTAAAGTTACTCAGGAAAATCATATCTGAAATTGTTTGCAGAATTTTGCTCTCACAATGCTTAATGACTATGTCATAAGAATAGATTAACTTCACTGTCCATACATACAATGCACAAGTTGGGGAGGGAGGTGACTTGCATTACACAAGGGATTCTGAGCAACTAGGAAGGAACCTGGAGCCATGGCAGATTGACATGCAGCTCTGGTAATGCTTCTGCTCAAATTTTAGTGGAGGTTAATACATTCCCATCTCTTATGAATACACTTGGGTTCCAGCTGTTTCTAAATTACTATTTGTAAACACAAAAAACCAAGGAACATGAATTCTAGGGAGTATGAATGTCTATCATGCAAGAAAAAGGGAACAAAAAATTTATTAAGATACTCACTGAAAGGGTTAAGGCCTTGTCTTTTTCCATTAGGGAAACTGCTCAGGCTACCTGTAAAATCCAAGAACCATGTTAAAGGCAATAAAAAATGTCATGGCATGACAAAGGAGCTCCTTGAGTCCCCACATATTGACTGCTGACAGTGCTCCTTGAGTTTCATATACAAGAGTCAGAGAAATATGCCTGAGATGTCAGCTGAGTACCTTGCATTATATCTCAACTTCAAGAAGTCCAGAGGTTTGACACAGGTAAGATGCAACAAGTACAAAATTAAACTGAGGAAGGAGGAAGAAAAATGAAAGGATGCAAGGAATGACATGAAGTTTCCCAAAATAGTTTTGCTAATGGCAAACAAGATAAGAAAAAATGCATGTATGTCCTATAGAGTGGAGCAAGCAACAAAATGAAGGTGCAGGGAATATAGATAGTCCATATTTATTAAATCTCTACCAACCAGAAGCTTAGATCAAATAATCAAATAGGTCTAAAATCAACACTTGTTTCAGCAGGAGAAGAACAGACTGCACAGTTGGGACTGCATCATGAGATGTAGGAACATACACCCTACACCAGATGGAGCTCATGCCAAGGGCTTCACCCCTTGACATTAAACCAGGTGCTAGGAGGAGCTAGGTACAGGCAAGGCTGGAATCAGAGGAACGTGGCACTCTCCAAAGCTTATTAAACTTCCCATCATCTACTTGGTCTGGGCTTCAGACAAGGGTCCATCAACTGGAAGTGGAAACTTCTGCTTGCGGCCAGCACCAGCAGGCAAGTTGCCACCTTTCACTCTAGCCAGGCAAAACACTGAGTTTTAATTTGTGTGTGAGCATCTGACATGATTGTGCAGCTCACTTCACACACTCACTTCACACTACATCTAAGTAGTTTAACTTGCACTAATACTTACAGGTGCTCACATCCAATGGAAAAAAAAAAAAACCAACATTTTCTCTGTGCAAGAGAATAAAAAAAACTTAAAAAAATGGGGAGAAACATTGGGAAAAGACCCACAGGAAGACGTAAGGCTGAACTGTAAGAAATGGAGCCACTGGAAAGGAAAAGATGGGGAAGAAATGTAGTGGTGACTGAGTTTAAAATAGGTCACAAAGTAAAATCTGTTGGCTTTAAAAATTGTTAATAAGAGGAACCATATAAAGGTGGTAAGTTATTTTAAGGCCCCTGAACCCTCGCCTCGTATCGGCCATCTGTCCTGGCAAGATCAGAGGAATGCCTGTTAACTCATTTCTGCGCCTCTCTATAAAAAGCAGGCCTCTTGCCCAAAGGCAGATCCTTCCAGACCCAACTGGGACTCACCCAGGGGTCTGGCCATAAAAACCCCGGACCTTTATGAGCCTCTGTCCTTCAGCTTATTGGACACTTGCGGAGCTGGGCTTTTCCTCCGGCTGCCAGGCAAGGTGGAGGCCCCTAGAGGGTGCTGCTCCAACGCTCAGCCTGGGCCATGGCCGCCTCGCTCCAGCGCTTTTCCAGGCCCTGCATCTTCGGGTGCGCACGGAAGCAGACATCCAATTTCTAACCCCCCGCTCCCGCCATGAAATAGCACATGAATGTAAAACGACGTCACGCGCTCTCTTTTCCAGGAGTTGCCTCACTCCTTGGCTTGTCGCAGCAGCTAAGGCTCGGGCCCTGGGCTGCCTGGAGCAAACCCATCTCCCTCCGCTCGGCGTACGTGGGGCAAAACGTCTGCTCTCCCTTGCGAGGCTTTTCACTCCTTTGCTCCCACTGTGGAACGAGCTCTGGCCGTGGCCAGGTTTTGCTGGAATGTGCCTAATCCCCTTCTCCGCTCTCGCGGCCCACGTGGATCAACAAGAACGTGGCAGGAAAAAAGGTACCCCACTGCTTTGCCCGAGACTCGGCGCGTCTTCAGAAAGGCATGGCAGACTTCACCTAAATTGATACCAAAGTTTTGAAATGACTCTTTTCACTCCAAAGGCAAATTATATCCCCTTCAGTTAGCAGCTTTCAGTACAAGCACAGGCCAATATACACATCTACAGAAAAAAGTATCTACCAAAACACAGTATTGCATAATCAACTTGCAATTTTAACAAAGATGTTTTGATCCCATTTCTCAACTGTGCTCCTGACAGTAGTCTATTGCCACAGAGAGTTGCCTCGTTCCACTCCAGAAGCCTTCATGGCCTGTGAAACATACCCAGCACCTCCAGTTTGACAAGCCTTTGGATGGCAAAGCAATCATGGGATGTGAACTGGCCGAAGGAAACTTCCCTTCATCTGGCAGAAGGACATGTCTTCCCCACTTAATTCCTTAGCTGCTCTTTGGGCACGCACAACATGCTGACTTTGTCCTCTAAACTTGGAAGAATACAGAGGTAAAACTGAACTCCAATACTCGGCAGCCAGCAATGAGTACAAGCCTTGCTCAGATCTACAGTTCTGAGATCATTCGACTCCAATTAATCTTGGGTTCAGTAACTTTCCAGCAAAGCTTTGCAACATGTGTCCATCTCCTCTCAAGGACCATGCCTTCGGACTGCATAGAGCGAAATTTGCTCTTTGATCACAGATAGCTCCCCCTTTGACTCAGGCTGTGCAGACTGCACTGATGTATGCTAACTTTTAACAGGTTGTAAATCAGTCTGTTTTGCTTCCACAGTCCTTCAAACAGATAATTGTTGATCAAATGAAGGAAAAGACTGTTTCTGGTACACTAAAAGCTACAAACCTTCCATCTGTTCTGCCCCAGTTAAGGAACCACTTGCAAGCTACTCAAAGATAACTCTTAGTGGCTTCTCCACTTGCTGAGAATGGCACCTGTACATCAGAATTGTCCCTGATGCATCTGATCTAAGCAGAGTGGAAAGATTAGTGCAAAATGGCCGCCAGACCTACTGGACTCCTCAGCAATTTCTTAGCTTTTCTTCACTGAAGTACCACTGACTGACAGCGCAAACATATTAGGTGACCATATGGTTCAAGAACCTAGTGAGGAAAGAATGAACAGAATTATCTATCTCAGATTTGATCCTAAGCTCAGATTCAGGTTTGTCCTTAGGAATATCCCTGCTGAATTCCCTCACATAAAACTTATTCGTTTAATCCATTTAGTGCCCAAGAGGCATATAACAGTGCTAATTTATGCCCTGTGTTTCCACCAAGCAACACTATTTCCATGTTTGGAAGGAACTGCCCAGAAAAAAAATAAACAATGTTAAAAAGTAAAAATCTGACAAAAATGTAGAAACATTAACATTTGTATTTCTCATCATCCATTCAGAGGCTCTTTGAATAGAAAGCTGGGGAAACAGGTCATCTACCACCTTCTTTAAATAGGCCCATCACCAGCTTGCTTACTGCATCTCTAGAGTCTGCTCCTTCAGTTATTTTCTACTGGTTAGCACATACTCTCTGCATTGCTCCCAGCCCTTTATATTACTTTCCCAGGCATTTTTCCCAAGAGCTCCACTCTCATATACCTCAGCCATTTATCTTTGATCCCTGAGGCTTCTTGGGTCCATAAAAGGCTTGTGAAGCTGTGTGACACAGGGCTAGAGCCCCTTTTTGCACACACAATCCTGTCCTCATGCAGTGAAAGAAATCAAGAAAGTCAGACTGTATTCTCTACAAATAGTACAACATGTCTCACTCACAGCTTTCTTTTCCCTTCACTCTGAATCAAAGATGCTCATTTTTCTCCTCCGTTTTTTTTTTCCCCCCTTCCCTTCCTAAATTCTGAAAAGTCAGTTGGCCAAGACATCAGATTCCAGAGAGTCTTAGCCCAGGCCAAGTAGCAACAGAACTCATTTGGCATATTCATCTTATTGGGAAGGCAATAAAATTAAGGGACAGAGTTGCTATTTTGGTATGTCATTCCTCACTAAGGTTCCGATGACTAAGAAATAGCATCCGCTGAGCCAGGGAAACTGAATGCTTCTCAGCTGATGAATAATGTGCCAGGTTTATTATTCTAAGATGTTTGCAAAACACCTAAAAAAGGCAACTTCCCAATATCCAAATGCACTGACTCCCTTCCTATTTGTGCTAAACCTGAGTAAAGAAACTCAGGAAAGGTTAAACTTGAGGAAAGCTACCCATCCTTCCAAACCAACATGATGGTTTTAACAAGAGCAGTGCACATTGCCATACACCTGCACAGGAAATGAGTCCCCTGGAATCTCCCTGTTTCCCTCTCTTGCCAAGCAAATTTGTCTGAAGTCAAGAATGACTGATAATTATTGAATTTGGGTTGAACAGTTTCAATTCATTAAATTTCCCAAAACACTGATTTGGTCCAGATCCTGGCAGAAGATTAGGTGAAGATGAAAAAAAGAGGAAAAGGAAGGAAGGTGGGTTGGTTGCTCCAAACACTGAAGATAAGGAAGAAAAGTCCTCATTACTAACATGCCTTATTTCTCTCCCAATCTTAAGCTATGCAACCCTGGAGAAAAAGACAACAGTACTGTCCCACAATTTCTGAGTTGCTCTTCTCTCTGTGTCATCCACTCTCCTGCATGCTAGATTTAGCAATGAAAATAAATATTATTTTTGTTAGTCAACAGGATCTCTGGAGAAGGACTGCATCTGCTGGGTCATACATCATCCAGCTTACATATTCAGACAGCAGAATGCAGTTGGCAGTATATTATTCAGGAAGTCGACTTGATCTCAACCACAGTTTCCAAGGACTTATACAGCATAAGTAGAGTTCTGGGCAAGGTTCATTATTTTGACTTATGTCTCTACAGTGCTTAGCTCAAGTGCCTGTAAGACAGAGCTATAACACAAAACCTACATTTGCATTGTAGGATATTAGTCCCACTCATTTTCTCATGTGAAATATATGCTTTTGAATCACCTGGTAGGTGACTGCTTCCTCAGTCTGCTTTAACTCCATTTCAATTCTTTATTCTCATGTAACAGGAAAAGAAAAGCACTTGCCTCCTTCCTTGCTTACTCCCAAGCAGCCCTTCAACTCTTGCAGTGAGATAGACTTGTCCTTGTTGAGGTCACAGTAGTCAGTGAAACGTCGGGCACATTTCTTGGGCTTGGCTTTCTTCTTCACGTAACGCTTGAAGGGCTTCAGCTCCCGCTTGTTGATGTCACTGCTGCTGTTGTTGTCCAGCTGGCTGAAGTACCAATGCACCACTCGCTCCTCTAGCGTGTGGCTGGGGTCTGGCTCAGAGAACCTGGAAGACAGGACACACAAGCCCAGAGGAAATGGGGTGCTTTCATCAACAGACAAGCACACGCCAAGGAGCCAGAGCTGCTTCCTGAGTCATTAACACACTATGCCATATTTAAGGCAGGATAAGTATGCATGCCTTATAATCTCCTAGCTGATCCATTCGGAGAGAGATTAACTTTTTCAAAACATGTCCTGTCACACCAACAAGAGGTGCCAAGAAGGTTCTGGAGATTGGTACCCTCAGCAGCTCAGGTTCTCCTGACATTCGTGGCTGAAACTTGGCCTGTTTCTGAAAGGATCCCCTTGAAAGCACAAGCAGCAGCCTCAAGGGTCCTTGATACTCTTGAGCTCACACTGAAACTACCATGAGGAGAGTCATGAATGCCAGCTATCATAGTAGCTTCTGTGATAACAACACCTAAACTTCAGAAAGAGAACAAATTAATTTAATGCAAGACATTTACAATCGGAAAATGTCCTTGGCATGAGGCTACATTCCTACTCCGTCTATTTATATGATCAGAACTCCTGTGTTCCATTTGCAGCATATTTAATGCTTTTCACATGGTTGATTTATATACAAGAATTCCACAGCAGACAAGCAC
>JAVCKT010001734.1:15821-33311 GCA_032273925.1 Rhynchotus rufescens
AAGCACCACAAATCCACTAATAAGCAACACTACAGAACTGGCAGTTTCATTCTCTTACATTTCTTACTCATTCTGATATTACAAGTTTGACATTATTTGGCTCCCAGCTTCCTCCTGTGGACAACAACAAAAAAGACCAGAAAGAAGATGACAAAAAAAACCCAACAGCTGAGAATACAGGAGTCGAAAATGCTGCCGTTCAATTCCAAGCCAGTACTGAACAAGCATGGTTATGTCCCACTGTGTAAGCAGCATCCGAGTACCTGGTATTTGCTGCAGAAGCAGGGAGATAGGAGCTCATCCTCCTATCATACAGAGGGCCAAGGGAGAAACCTTTTCTAAAAGAAAGATTGCTCCAAGAATTGCTCTCAGACAGTCCTCTCTCTTCGTAACAAGTGTGTCAATAGGGTTAGCTGAAATGATGCTGGTAAGAGGCTGAGGCTTGAGCCTTCTTTCTCCCAAAAATAAAATTACAGTGCATGGAAATCAGTGGATAGCAGTAGCCAGATCTGCTACACTGACAGTAGTTGCTCTGCTTCTGAGTTACTCTAGGAGACACCTCCAACTGCTGCCAAAGTCCTCCCCTGGCAGTGATGAGGGGCAGCTGCAGGCTCCAAGCATGCAGATTGTGGTGAGAGTTCAGGGCATTTTAGCTGATGATGAAACATAACGCAGGCTGAGTTTCACAGCAGAAATGCATTTTAAAATACATTTTAAGATGTACAATACATTTTAAGACTGTCATCATTAAGACTAATTTCAGAAAGTAATAGGAGTAAATATTTAACTGCTATACTGGAAATTTCTTTCATGGGAGTAGAAGAGAGGTAATCCTTTTGACCTTCCAAGATGATCAATTTTGCCTCTAGACAGCAGCTACAGAACTAACCACCACCCCACCTTAGTAATATCTGTAACTACTGAAGGGGCAGGAAGCAAGCACTGGAGTTTAGGTGGAAGACTTATCCCTGGCAATCTTCTCTAACAGTTTGGCAAATGAAAACACAATTTAGAAAGGCAGCCTCTATCCAGGGGCATCTGGAAGCCTGACAAATATAAACACACACGGGAAAGAAGAAAATAAACTGCACAACCTTTTTCCTTAGGTTTTATTTGTGACTATTTCCATCATTTAATTCTTAGTTGAAAAGCAGTTTGGCACTCAGTCACAGCATCTGGTCAGTGTACACTGCAATAAACACTGGGGTGAGGAAGAGGAGGTTGGGAACTCGATTTGGCTTAGCTTTGGGAGCCAAAATAAAAGGCGAGCTCCTCGTGCCACCTATGGACGAGGAGATTTGTAAAGACCTTCCCAGAAAGCTAAAGAAGTGCCCAGACTTTTCAGAACCTTGACACTGTTTGCAAAGAGCAGGATGACAGGCGAGAATAAAAACACATCCTGTCGCTTGTTTTTATGACATTTATGAACACAGTCATTGGCCTCTTTCCCTTTTGGAAATAAGCTAGCTATCATTTGAAGACTAGCTCGTTTCCAACAACTACAAGCAAGAACTAGAAGTTCTGGATTGCAAGGGTGGATCTTCTGCTTTTGCTGATATATAGGAACACATCCTGATCTGTGGTTTGTCTGCACCTTGGCTTGCCCTTGGCTCTGACCTCTGTTTCCTGAAGGTCTAAAACTGGAGAGGCAGAAACAGAAAAAAAACAGAGCATCCCTACAGCCAAGAGCAGAGAAACAGACAGGAACACAAGCTTCTCTCTACCTGCTGAAGAGTCACTCAAAAGCTGGGGGGAAAAGTGCTTCCTTTTTAGAGACAGACCCTAGAGAGGGAATATAATTCCCTTTAGTACTTCCATAAAGAAAAACAAGGAAATGCATGGGTTAATACAAATGCCTCACTCATGAGGTGATGACATATCTATCCTAGCCATTAAACACATACTGAGTGTTCATGCTGAAAGCTAGAGCATGCTGATGGAACGAAAGGGTATTAGTTTAGCTTCTGAGACTGTACGAGGAAGGAAAACATTGCCATTATTGAGATTTTATCACTTTCTGTTGGTTGGCTAAGCAGTATTGCAGTTCTCGTGTTGGTTGCCTGTCCTTTTCAAGGACCATACAGAATCATAGCCCAGAAAGTACTCTGAGGAACCAGAGCATCTCAGTGCAGCCTTGTCTACCTGGCTGATGGTAAAATCAGGTGATATAGAGATGACTGAGGTTACAACAGAATACCCAGACATCATGATTTTCATGGCTGTCGCTACAAGACACTAGAGCTCCATCCATGAAACATGATTTTATGGGGATTCACAGCATTGCTAGCCACCTAGCTTTGATCACGAACCATGACAACATACATACTGGGTCAACTGAAATGTCAGCTGGATTAGAAACTTCACTGAGCCTTCCAAGAGAGTCTCTCTCTATTGTCTCTCCATCCTGTTGCAAGGGAAATAAATCAGCCCTCGGAGGCACACATCATTTGTTGGGCTGCGTCTCCACTCATTCAGACCATAAAGAAATCAAAACAAACAAGTGAGAGCAAAGCTGCTCTGTACACTCTTGACTCCCAGCAGGAAAACATCTCTTGCTCTAACATTAGTCATATGAAAGTTCACCCAATTCCAATCTCCTACTCCAATGCAGTAAAGACTTTGTAGAAGTCTAGTAAAGAGACCATACCAAAAAAAAAGATGAGTTTCTCAGTCTTCTCATGCTGATCACATTTCAACTGTACCTGCTTTTTCCTCTAAGGGTACTCTTTAACACTACAACAAAACAACCCACCCTAATGGGTGATTAATAATCCAAAGAAACCCAAAAGGGAGGGGAAAAAAAGCAACAAACAAAAAGCAAAAACTACCCCCACAAGCGAACAAAAAACCAGCCTGCATTACCTTCTTCACCCTCATGTATCTGCCAATGGAAGTGAGTCATTGATGCAGAGGTGGTGGTATGGTTATCATTCAAGATTAGGAGCGGAGGGAATACTTAGAGCACAGAGAGCCTTGCCCTGATACGTGGTGCCCATGGTGCTGATGCAAAGACAAGGTTATATAACCTGCAGGCTGCTATAGAGGAACTTGAACTAATGCACTTACCAAAAGCTCAGTGCTGGGGGAGCAATGAGCTCTAAGTTAACAATTACTTTTAGCAATGCTACTTTGCTAGCAGAGGCAAGTTTTCTCTAATCTAATCTTCCTATCATCTGGCAAAAACGAGGTGCAAGTAGCAAAGAGACTGCAAAAAAACAAGGGCAAGTTTCTTTTTGCAGCTGCACTGAATTCTGGAGCAGAGAAAACCAGAAAAGTATATGCCAAAATGCCATATAGACAGCTTTTCTGAACATGCACTCCGCATACATCCTATAATGCTTTCCAGCCTAGCAAGATAGGAAGAGTTAAGTCAGTGGGAAGGACCAGGAAAGAAGATGTGTAAAACAAAGTACAAGACAGGGGCACAGGGGCAATGCCAGGTGCTTCCCACATACAGTGGGCAATCCAATTATCCTCTAAATACACTTCTGAGTAAACTGAAGTCCATTCCTACCAAAGCTGGAAGTTTCTGTGACCTGAAAACATTTTGCAAGTATATACAACTTGTTTGGCTCTGTCACTGGTCAAAAGATGGATGTGAACAAAGCTAAAGAATTGCAAGATAGGATCCCTGAGAATTATTGACTAAGGAGATTTCCAGTGTGAGAGGTGGAAAGTGGTAAGAGTTTAATAACTTAAGGTATAAGTCATACTGGTTCTGGCTCTGCTTCCGCTTCTTGCTCTCCTTTTGTTCTTCTCTGCGGCTGCCTGTCCCAAAGTTAAAAACTACAACTGTGGAACATGGCTTCAATGTAAGAGGATTACTCTAATGAAACTGCAAAAGGATCGCACGCTTGTTTTCCTCATTCTTTTTCCTGTAGCAAAAGAACCAAGCTAACACATGAATAAGCCAAACAAACTCATTACGGAGCCTTGATAATTCCCTCCACAGTTAAAACTTATCTTCCTACTACAGGCTCCATTTTAACCTCTCCTCTATCCAAGTATGTGATATTTTTCTGAACACAACTTTGCAGAAGTTTGGTGGATAAATCATTTAGAAAGCTTAAACCTTCTAAATGATTTTTTTAAGAAATATCTCCCTCTGCCCCTCATTGACTTTTCAAAGAGCCTCCTCTTACACTAACTCTCTCAATCTTTAATTAGGCTAGAATTTCCATAGGAGCATAAAGAGAATTTGGTATCCAACTTCAATTGAAATGCAATAGGAGTTGGGCATTAACTTTCCTATACTGTTTGAAAACGTCAATCTTGATTAAAACATGGCTCAGCTTCAGAACACCCCGGAGATGTGCCGAGCTTTGCTGGTCTGCTTCAAACTACTCAGCTAGAGCATGAAAGGGAACCTTGGGGGCAATTTTCTGAAGGACTTTTTAGGGCTATTACATGGGGAATAATTGGCAACTTAAAATGAAGGGACACAGCTGGTGTGTTACATATAGGGGCAACTGCTGTAAGCTGCCCCTTTAACCTAAAATTCCACAGGGCATTAATATTTTTGCTGCTCATGTAACAAGCTACAGTGCACACATTTTGGCAATTAAAATTCATTTCTGAATTGGCAGGCACCAAAAATACTTTCTTAGATCAGGGATATCCAGGCTGGGATCCCCTTTGCTCTGTTTTAGTTTAGGCCTTGAGTGATACAAGTATGTCTGACTTAGCAAATTAGTCATAGACTAAAACGTACAAATGCCAAGTCTGAATTAAAAAAAAGCTGCTCATATTATGCAGGATTTATACATAAATAACTTTAGATATATGTGTTTTCAAAAGGATACCAAACACTGGTTAATAAACCAATTTCCTACAAACGCTCCTTTAATTGCTTTGAAAACATACAGTAACAAGATGTGCCTTGGAGTTATTACATTAACTTAAGAATGAATTTTACCAGAGATTTTCTGTTTCAAAAGTCTAAATGAAGTCTACTTGGCTATTTTGCTGTAATATAAACCAGGGCCATGAGGAAGGGAAGTTCTCATCTCATTTACATTATTGTAAAGCAAGAGTAACTCAATTAAAGTCAATAGCTTTGAACTTGCTTAAACGAGACAAGACCTATAAGGGATTACAAGGTTGTTTCAAGCATGCCCAATAAAAAAAAAGTCTTATCAGGTTTTACTTACATTGCCTCCAGCAACCTAAGTTGTACAACCTCACTGTGCTTCTACTAGACTGTCTGTGTATGCCAAGGATAAAGTGCTGCTTAGCACAGCTTTATGTAGTATTTTAAATGCAGATCTCTATCATTTATGCCAATGTCTTCCTCTCACCAAGTAAAAGCAACAAGGACATCAGTGCAAAGTCACAGATAGTTTGGACGCATGAACAGGTAGTGTCTTGAAGATGACACTCAGCAAAAGCAAGAGCTTTTCACTCCGCATATTTGGGTTCAGACTGAAGGCCACAGGGTCATCTGATGTCCTATATATCATATTCACAGAACATGAACCAAATTACGCTTAAGAAAATAACTTAGGCTTGACTCAAGCAAGTTCTTTTGAAAGGCATCAGGCCTAATATGAAAGTCCTGCAGAGAGGGAATCCTCCCCCTCTCATTACTTGGTTCTACCTTAGAATCACCTTCCATTTAAAGCACTTTTGATCACCAGTTTGTTTCTGTACAGCTAGTCATGTTCTGCTCTACTAAAGAGATTTTGGATCTCCTGAAATAACCTAGTTATAAGAAATCATCTTTCAAACTTCAAGTATCTAAGAAAAAATGAGCTCCAAGACAGTTACTGTTGGGCTTTTTCAGACCTTGAATCTTCAGCAGGACTTTTGTCTGTGATTGGTCATATTTTTTAACAATAATTTCAAAGCTGCATATTGTGTGCTAGTCCAGTGGCTAATGCTATTTTCTGCCAAAGAAAGAAGGCAACCCACTCCTGTTCCTCCCTTACCTAATACTCCTACTAGCTACTACTCTGCCTATAAACGTTCACATTTCTTCCCCAGGCCCACAAGCTCTCATCCACTTCAAAAGCTGTTCATTTTTGGCTCCTGTCTTAATTCTGCCCATGCCCCAGGTCTGGGAGCGAGGCCCTACATCCCCTCTCTCCACCTGCGACATCTCAAAACGCACAGGGCAATGTATGGAGCCAAGTGACATGGGGGACACAGATTGCTGTTTGCCTGGCCTGCTCTCTTGCAACAGGCCTAAGCTTTTTTGGTAACACCTGAAAGTTTGCTTCACATCATGGGCGGCGTTTGTTCAAACATGGAAAAAGACCAGTCACGAAGGTCAGAAGCCTGAGTGTTTCCAGTTGAAAGATGAAATGCTGAGCACTGTAAAGGAGCAGAAAGAGGGAGGCTGGAGAGGAAGTGAGTGTGTGTTTAAATGCAGCACCTGCCATTGTTATGATGAAAAGAAGAGCTTGCAGCAAGTGACGCTTGCCTTACAAATATGATTGCCTAAGCCGACATTAAGAAAAACCAGACAGCTTTTCTTTTCAGCACAACATTCACAGCACACCTGGGCCAGGGAGGAACAGGATGAGCACTCTCATAAATCCAGGACTTTGTTAGTAGTTAAGGCTGGACACGAGTTGATTAGTCCTATAGGGAAAATATCCCTTGGTTCCTCTCAGAATAGAGCTTTCATTTTCAATGCTGAAGAGAAGCTGGGCCACTGAAACAATCTTCAGACGCTCTTAAAGAGTAGACTCAAGACTTTCTACCCTTGGGAAATGTGGAAAGCAGAACTCATTGTAAAGAGACACCCTCCCAACTCTGCAAACCCAGGGATATGAAATGAAAGTTGTACTGATTAAAATTTTATTTAAGTACCCAGGATTCCTTGAAATGCTTTTGCTGCAAAATAAATGGCCCCATGATGGCATGCTGCAATGGAAACCTTGACACACGCTTTTTTGGATATGTGTCTAGCTGAACTAATACCCATGGAAGTTTATACCAGAGTAGTTTCCTGAATTTAATCATGGCTGTGGGCAGGTAGATTATTTTGGTGGTAGTAGCCTTTTGCCTTACAAAGGATGGCCTACTGAAAGGTTTCTTTTTTCCTTGCACATTGAGCTGCTGACACTGGAACTGTAAATATATCAAAACGATGACTGTGTGAAGAGCTGGGAAGTGAAAAATTCTGCCAGAAAGGGCCTTATTGAAAGCTGAGAAATACACAAAACTTGGGGAACATTAGGAAGCAAGCCTGCTGCGTTTATAGAAGTGCAGTGGGGGCATACATCTTTGGTCTCTACAATATTGGTTTATACTAAGCTTTATTTTAAGAGTGATGATTACATTGGCTGGGTTTCAGTCTCTGTGCCAAGGATGCCAAATAAATATCAAATACTCTCCAGGGCTTCCTGCCACCCCTACCCACTGCATTTGAACCATGCAAATTACACAGAATTGACATCGGAATGCTTATGGCTGGGAGAGAACAACGTATTTCCCATCCTTGGGGCATTTTTCATCCTGTTTATATGAATACAGACACACTAGGCATATACTGCTAATTCGATGGGTTACAGAATATTCAGCTTGCAGACATTCAGCCACTGGCTTAACTTGTAAGGTCCAAATACAAAGCTAAAAACACATGGGTGCACAAGCAAGGCATACCAAAAACAAGAGAGACAACAGTGCCACCCAGGAAGTCTTTGTTCAGAGCAGTTGAAGATGGCATTGCTTCCTTCTGCATTCTGAAAGGGGAAAGCATGGGATCTACATTGTTCAAGATCGGCTGGAACAATAACCATAAAAATAACCCATGCACAAAGACACCTCCTCCATCTCCACACCTCTGTGAGCATGAGGATGCTATGAGCGAGCCCCTAAGCCAGCACTGTCCCTCTCCTCAGCCAGGGAAACCAGGACCATGGAAGCATTGCCTCGTTAAGCCGGGAGAGCACTTTCAGATCCATGGCAGCCCATTTTCAGTGCCCTGCTCAGCCTGGCACGCTACAGAATTGTGCCTGCTGCACAAAGGGGATTTTCTGTTACCAGGCAGAAGGGGGAGACAAGACTTCAGCTTTTCTCGGGTTGCCCAGAAGAACATATCCCCATGCACATCCTGCAGCAACAGGCCTGACCTGCTGCTCCTTCCAAGCAGGATGAACAGGCAACTGGTCAGAGAGCAGGGTCACGTTGATCAGCTACTCTCCTCATCCGCAGACCGGCTTCAGTCTCACAGAGAAACCACAGTCTTGTGGCACTGCCAAGAACCCAGCTCACATTCTTCACTCCCTGTGGTAGCCACTAGGCCACACGGCCTCCTTCTACCCATTTGCATTTTATTAGGCCTTTTCATGCACCAGAAGACAAAAGAACAAGCTACTTCCTCCCACTGAGCTCTCATTTCACACTTCAAATGGGCTATAGTAACCTTTATGGTGGAACAGCTGCCAGGAAGGAGGGAGGGGTGGGAAGAGGCAGGCAGGGCTACAAGGACAGAAGGGAGTCTGAAGATGAGGCATCAGCTCCTCTCGCAGCAGTGCTGCTGAAGCAGAATCAGCTCAGAGCAATGGCCCTGCCTCCCAGCCCCACTCATGAGCTCTGCAGCCACCTCCACCACCTTCAGCTCCAGCGCTTTCCAGACTCACCTCCCATCGGCAGCAGGTGCTGCCGAGTTGATAGCCTGTACCATGTCCGTAGTGAGTGCATCAAGTAAGCTGGTAATGAACTCGACTTTCTTCCCTTCCGGGCAGCCTGCAGAAAAGAGGGGAGGAAGAAAACAAAGAAAAAAAATGGATGTTTAATATGGATGCATCTCCAATGTGAATTCAGCGAGGAATAGCCAGAGCCTCCTTTGTTTGCAACAGGCAGCCATCAGCGCAGTCCCCAAAGAAGAAATCCCACAGGGGGATTCTCTGCTTGGCAATTTGTCCTGCCGCTTTTATCCAGGCACACGCAGGGGCATCAACAATATCTGGCAGGAAGACTGTGTGGTTAAGCTTTACAGCCTCTCCCAGTTCCCTACCAGCACAACCATGGGGAGGTGCTGGAAGCGCCTGGCAGACAGGAATTCCCATGGTGACACTTGCAGAGAAGTTTCCAAAACAACTTGCTACCTCCTGAGTCATCCTCCTCTGAAAACGTGGTTGTTCTGAGCTCCTAGCTGACAGCTTAAAGCTTCCCAAAGCACGGGCCAAAGCAAGCACTGCTGCTTGTCCTCTCCTTGGGCACAGAGCACGTTGTCTGCCAGCAGCTTCCACAACAATTCAGCTCTTTGCACAATCACACTGCATGGGAAGTCATCAGGCAAAGCCATCGCATGGCAATAGCCTCCAGTCACTGCTGGTTTAGGCAGGATGAAGTGTCTGAAGATGAGCTTTGTAGCCATTTCCATTACTTAGTTCTGAGACCATCCAGTTATCCACTATCATAACCACAGATTTACAGAGCTTCCTTGCCCTAGCAGTGTTAGCTCATACGGGCTGAGAGGACATCCTCACCTTTATGAGGCAACCTATGAAGTTTCCTTGCTTTTTCCTACTATACTTGAATGTACAGAGGAAAGGCAATAAGAATGCTCCATTTACCACCACATTAATATTATAACAATCACTTTTAGCCTACCAAGAAAGTACTTATCCCCGTCACCTCCAGAACTGGCCTCACTCCGCACAAAACCTTTTTGGTCACTGCTTTTCGGATTCCCCTTTCCACTGTCTTCTCTGACGGGCATGGAAGTCATCACCGTATCCTTTACTTCCTCTCTTTCCTCAAATCACCATTCACTGCCAATTAGTCACCCGATTAAAAAAATGTATATATCAAGGGAACAGTGGCCCCCTAGTACCAAGCAGCAATGTCAACACTTTCTGTCTTTCCTAGCAAGCAGAGAAGCACGGGTACCCCACAACACAGCACCAGAAACTAACCTTAATCCCTTGACAGCTGAAAGCAGCTTGCAAATTGCTCTAACAAAACTCTCTCCTTTGCAGTATTACAGGCTCTGTTCTCTGCAATATCCACCCAACAGTCCCTAGTCTGTCTCCACACTATGTGTATTACACACACGCACACCCCTTAGCGCTCGTTTGGCACAGGGTCCAGAAAATGTCAGCATTGTAATGGGTAAGCTGCTATGGCAGCCAGAGTAGACCACTCACTTAAAGGAGCTTTTTGTTGCAGTAATGAGAAGGTTGAAAATCATTTGGTAGAAGTCATCTCCCTGGGGTCTCAGCTTCTCACCGTCTGCAGGAATTAGCAGCTTGCTATTTGCTATGTGCAAGCAACACTTTCCGTTTTTCTTTCTTCTTGCTCTTGTGGGAACAGCCGGGATACAGTTTTTGAAGAGGGTATGTGGAGGTGCACAGGAATTTGTACTTATGTCTCTCCCACCTTGGCCTCTGCAGGTCCCTTTATGCAAGACAGGGATATGCTGCCTGCAGCACTTTGGGTTTGAAGCATGGGGAACTCTCTAGAGAAAGGATAAGGTAAGAAGTCCCCCTCACATAGCTGAGGGCTAACGGAAGGATCAGGCTCAAGGCAATTGTCACCAGAACTGAATTTTAAAAAGACAGGAGCAGAGGGAAAAAAAAAGAAAAAGAGAAAAAAGGAAACATCCTCTCACTCCTTCCTTGCAGTTTTGTCTCATCAATGAATCTTCACATCCAAGCGCAGCTAATCAAGCAAACCTCACATCTCCATCAAGAGACCAAGCAGTACAACTTGTCTCTGGGAGACAAACCAGGACTGGTAACTCTCCTGCTCCATATTCCAGTTCCTCAGGGGACCACTATACGCTGTGGCAGGGCCCTCATTCAAGCCAGTGCAGTCCAGCACAGAGCTGAAAGTCTACCCAGATATGGAAAAAGTGCTTGAGCTGAGTAGCTCCTCTGAGGCCTGATGCTAGGACCAGACCCCTTAGCATATCATGAGTCCTCTTCTACCTTATGGAGTCTCTCTGCACCTTTGTCCAGTTGCAGCTGCAGTCCAGAGGTGAGGGAGAAGGAAGAAGAAACCGATCTGTGTCCTTGGGAGATCAGAAAGAGGCTTCCAAAGAAAGA
Source organism: Rhynchotus rufescens (assembly GCA_032273925.1). Taxonomy (NCBI): domain Eukaryota; kingdom Metazoa; phylum Chordata; class Aves; order Tinamiformes; family Tinamidae; genus Rhynchotus; species Rhynchotus rufescens. Next base: position 26,822 of record JAVCKT010001734.1, read on the forward strand.
GCTCCAAAGCAAAAGACTTTTAAAAGAGGAGTTCCAGAGAGGCAGGGGGCAGTGCATGGAGAGGCAATAAAGCAAGGGAAGAGGAGGCTGGGGGAAAAAAAAAAAAAAAAGAAAAAAAAAGGTTATTCTATTCTAGCATGATTTCCAAAGGAAATGAGCCTTAATGCAACCATTTAGCTGGTTTTCTCCCCTATCCTCTACAAAGCGATACTTGGACCAATTGGCCAATTTCACTCAAATGTGAAAGAAAGGCAGATAGGAAATTCCTCCAAGTCTTGTGAAAACGAGCAGCAGGACAGGGGAGAGCTCTGCGGAGCGCAGAGTTGCTAACTAGAGAGCTTAGCCCAAGGTCACGAGCTGGCATGGGAGAATTAGGAGACACAGGAGGCAAATCAGGAACAAATCTGCTTTACTTTGCTAACATCCTCAGGGACGGTTCGCTTTACGCTAAGCCTGGAAATGGCTAGAAAGGATCCAGAGCTACTGGTTCTTTCTACTGTGCTCTCTCTCTCAGGAATCCTCTTTCCTCAGGAATCTTCTCTTTCCAAGCACTCAGACTCTCATCAAGGAGAGCAATGGCTAATCCCTCCCTGAAGATCCCTCACTCTGCTCCTTAGAAAGGCAGAGGGAAGGAGAAATACGAGCAAAGGGAGACAGAATGTCAAGAGTAAGAGTTGTGCAGACCCCTACACCCAATACTACCTCCTAGCAGGAGCAAGGCATGCAACCAGGAGACTCAGTTTTCTGAGTGCAACCAAAGAACAATTCAGTTGCTTGGTTAAGGAGACGAGCAAGCAGCAAAGGAGGTGAGACTGGGTCCCAGGCAGGAAATGAGGGATCCAGCTGCCAAGAGCAGCTAAGGGACCTTAGTGCACTGATACTGCTGCCCTGTGACAGAGCACTGACTCTGACAGGGCACTGACTGCCCCACTCACTGTTCAGGAGGCATCAGGCTGCTGAAAACTAAAGCATTGCTAAATGGAAAAGATCCTGTCCCAGGCCGGCTTTGAAGAGCTTTCAATGCTGAGGCCAATGAAAAGGTCCCTTTTCAAAAAGGGACCTCCAGGCATCCTTTTTTTTCCTGAAAATTCTGATTTCAGACATGTTTTCAGAGAAAGGCACACAGGCAATAAACCAGTCCCCAGGACACTCATTTTTTTACATTACATTACTGAAACTGGAGGAGATCCACAATAACAAAGAATAAAAATCATGGTAAAATACAGACAATTGGTGGAAAGCCTTCCCCATCTCCTGAACAATATTGTTGGCCTCTTCAGAGGCTCAAGGCAAGGAAAAGGGAGAAGACAAAGACAGGCTCCCATTTCTCTGACCTGGAAGTTCTCTGTCCTTGAATGGATCATCAATCTCTGTGCTCTTCGATCTGGCATCACTTTCACACACCGGGGTTTCATAGCTGAAAAAGGAGAACAACAGATGCTGAACCATGCGATACACCTTTAGCTTTGTAAGATGGCTGCTAAGGGTCTGTCTCATTTGCCCTCTCTGGGAAATATGATCAGAAACTTGCAGAAGAAATACTGTCCTCGGGCATCAAGCTTCTTAAGGACAGTTAGCAACACCAGGAGAAAGTGGAGAGAGGAGTATCCTCTGAAATCCAGTACCAGCTACAGTCTAATAAACAGTACCAGGTCCTCTCATCCAGCTCTCAGTGGCACGGATAGTGCTTTTATTCAAAACTGCCTTTGTTCTGCACAACCACTGTATCCAGCAAGTGTTCAAGTCCCAGCTCCTCGTGGTCTATCCTTATAAGGTGCCAGCCCCAATGCTTCGTTTCCAAATGACAAGAGAACAGGTTTAAAATACCGAGGGCACTTAAAGACAAATCTATTTTGACCTTAAAAACCTATCAACACACAACCAAGACCCACTCTAGACTTGTATTGATCAGGATCCAGGTAGCTGCAACACGGAAATACAAAGCAGAGGATAATGCCACAAAGCCTCTTCCCTTTTCCATCACTCATGCCCCTGGCTTGTACTCTAAATAGAGGTCTGATGTCTGCTACCACCAAACCCCAGAAGGTAGGGTTGCCCTGTCAGAAAACAGAGGAGAAAAGCGCAGTATTCTGTATGATATAAGGCATTGCTAGCTCTCGGGAAGGTAGTATAGTGAAGGCTGACTGCCCTGGTAATGGGAACTCATTGAGTGTAGCAATTTTTTTTTCCACATAATATTTTCTCTTGGTGGGCACCTCTGCAGATTTTCAGTTGATTTCAAGGCCTCTGGCTCTTACCGAGTGGAAGTACCGGGCAGGGGGCGTCCTGTGTCCACGAGGACACACCAGCAGTACCCGGTGGACTGGTGGCATTGCACAGGTTTGTAGAGCCCTCCTGGAGCACACTCGGGGATGACGATGCCCTCTCGAGGGTTCTGCCTCGCCTCTTCCAGGGCACTCTGTCTTTCCTGGTCGCATGAATGAACTTTCTCTGCAAGATAAGGAAGTTAGAGTGAGATAGAAGGAAAAAAATAGTCAAATCAAGATCACCTTCTGCTAAGCAGACTTGTCCCAGCAGGCCTGGAAGGCCTGTGCCCATTCACAGGAAACACCTTTGAAGTAAACACCAGGATGCCTGTAATCCCTTCCCTCTTTAGGGACTGACAGAGACTTCTGGGTTGAGTGCTCTTCTTCCTACAGTCAGTTGTGACACTACAAAGTTAAAGATTACAGACGTAGGCTGCTGCGTACCCAGCAAGCCAGGACCAGCAAGAGAACAGCCAGGTGTTCCCAAAAACCCAAATAACCCAGGTTTTGGAACAGATCATTGGCTAACATGACTTCATTGCTGCTTCAGTCCTGACGTTAGCATTTCCCAGATGCTGTTTTCATATACTCCAAGATCCTCATTTGTGACTTGTGTTTTCCAGTTAATGAGGGAGGCAGACACTTTTCCCTGCTCCCACTATCTCTTCTCCAAAATGCCTTGGCTGATCCATTTCCCACTTTCAGCAGTGTCCCTTCAACATAAGCCTGAGGAAGCACCTGCAGGCAAGTGCCTTTAACACTGCCTTTTCCAGTGCAGAGAGCACGTGCCCACATGGCTGCAGGATGAGACACTGCTCTCCCTCAACTCCAGCACCTCTCCAGCACACTCACCCTGGCCCACCTGGGTGCCCACAGATGGCACCCAAGTGTCGTCTCCATAAGCACCCACTCTGAGGGACCACAGGTAGGGTCCTATCCCTCAGCAGCTTATTATGCAAAATAGGTTATTTCCCAACAAAAATGTGAACTGGAGAATAACAAGCATCAAATAAGGGAAGCCCCACAAAGTGGCTTCTAGAGCCTCCCTTGCATCTTCTGACCAAAAACCTCCTCTTCTGCCACTGGGCACAGAAGAATAACGGCTAGAGAAGTGCCAGGCTGCTGCCTCTTAAATGGACCAGCCCCTAGAGACAGAGGAGTGGCACACAGTCCCCATAGGACACTAATATTCAATAGAAAGAAGTTCTCAGTTAGACGTCTTTGGCTCTTTGAGGAGCAGAAAGATGACTGCATCTTCAAAAACCACCAAAAATATTAGCCAGAAAACAAAGGTGCATGTGGGAAGAATGCAACCAAAGATAATGAACACAAGAGCAAGACAAGGCTAAATTTAGGGTTAAAACAAACAAACAAAAGCCTCCTAACTTTTTATTAAGTGATGAAAAACTGAAAACTAGACAGGGGAATAGAAAGGCTCTCATTCCCCTGCTTTCCTAACCCCTGCAGTTTACCTCTTTCCCCCTCTTCTTTTTTACAAGCCACAGCATCTGAAATTCTTTTCCAAAGCCAAGAATCACCTCCAGCTTTCAGTATATAAAATACTTCAGCACTGTGGCACGCAGTGAGGCAACAGGTTCATCCCCAACCTGCAGATGTTTCCGTGGCCAGCCAGCAGACCTGGCATTACATAAGCATCCTGCCCAGAGGACAGGCACAGCCCCAGCCTTCTCCCACTGCTTCCGTGTATTTTGCCTACTTGTCTGTTATGCCTTGTTGATAAATTTTGGAGTAATTCTCGTTCTGCATCTGGGGAGCACGAGGAATCTTGTTTCCTAACTAGGATTCTTCAGGATGGTGCTAGCTGGAGATACTTGTGTTAGATCTACTAGCGCAGCATCACCTGAGTAGAGGTGCTTTGGGTGCTAGAGGCACTACTGCTGATTTCTGAGCTGCAGAAGCTAAAGAAAAGAATTTCAAAGACCCACAGAGGTCTCCCCTGCTCAGTGGTTCAGACTTTTCTCGAGGCTGGGAGTGTGAAAGGCACCTGAACTTTGCCACCCACAAACACATAACTGAAATGCAGAATAAGAACTTGAAGTGTCGGCAAGGCTGGCTCAAGCAGAGAGAAACTTGATCAGGAAGGAGCAGGAGGGAATAAAATCAACAAAAACTGAAAGGGAGCTCACGCCTCAGCTGATATTTAAGCTGACTTCATTTTGCTGACAGATTTCACGTCTTTAAATAAAGGCCCTGTGACCGGTCCCAGGCTGTATGTGGACAGAGAAGTCATTCAGCGAGCGGCCCACGGGTCCCTTAACAAGGCAATTACATCCCAGGTGCCAGCCCGCTCTGGGGCTGTTCACACCGTGGCCCTCACGTGAGCAGGACCATTCATACAGCTTGAGAAAGCAAAAGGATGGCCACAATTCCCTGCCATCATCTTTTTATGTAATAAGCAAAAGAGAAAAAGAACTTCTGATGAAAACTACATTCCATGCATTTTTCTCTCTAAATCCCGGAATCTCCCCAAGTGCACAAATTCAAACCACAATTTCTCAAGTCCTTTGAGTCTTACAAAACTAGCAATAAAAACGTATCTGGAAAAAAAACTGCCAAAGCTTTTTGGGGGGTTAGGACAAGAAGAAATATTACTTCTTACTGAGGAAAAAAATGATTTATAAAAAGGAACTCCTCTTCTAATGAGTATCTCATTTTACATATGCATACAGTAAGGTATGCAAGTTACATAGAGAACAAATGTACAGCTTAAACAAAGCTTGTACTATGCTATAAAAATGGCAAAAATTTCTGCACATATCAACAGATATGTGTGGGAATAGAATGGTCAAAGAATTTGCTCCAAAATACAGAGCTAATTGATAGTTGATAGTCACTCCTACTTGAAGGGTGCTTAAAGGCTGAATGCCATGAATTTTGCAGTTTGTTCAGCTGACAAAAGATGTGAAAATCACCACTGCTACCAGCATCCAGTTGTCCTTCATTAGCAATCGTAGCAGTGCACCTGAAAGCAGAGTAGATGCTTTTCCTTGTCTGTAACATGCTTCCAGAATTAGCCTCTATGAAAGTCTCATCTATGCCATCACATCCTGAAGAACAGTTTATCTAAACCTGGTTTTAGCTAGTTCGTTTGCTGAACTTAGTTCTTCTGAAGGAAGAGACAGCAGACGTTCGTTTTGCAGTCGTGCTTCTCAGCTTCCCACTGGTTTATATATTCCTATTCATATCTCTTTTATATGCTGAAGAATCCCAGCTGACCCAGCTGTTCCTTCTATGAACCTGTTCCAGATCTACATCTTCCTTGAGTGAGACTCAGAGCAACAAATATATTGGCATTAAATGGTGGCTCTGGGAACAGCCTTGTGGAATATTCCTTCAGCAACATCCATCTGCTGAGCGGACTAGCGCTGCTCTCCGGAGAGGCTCCTTCCTCCAGGCTGTCACTCTAACAGCACTTAATTTCACTGAAAATAAACAAGAATATTAACAGATAGGATATGTTCTAACAGCTGGCAAGATCAGCTGGGAAGCCTGTACCAGGGGCTTCCCCAGTGTGGGATCTGACACGCACTGTGCACGCTGCCACTCACTTGCAAGACAGTCTTAATGCTCATGGAAGGTCCATCAGGAGCTGACCCAGCCTCAGGGCGCTGGCCCCAAAGCCAACCTGTTCCAGTGGGATGGCTGACTGGAAATTGTGCTCTTGCTGCCAAGCCCAGGTTTATGGAAGACAGTGAAAGTGCAGAGCCAAACTAGAAGGTTCAACGCCAGCTTCTCTCAAAGATGACAGCTTATCTTCTTTATTTTATGTGTTGAGTACTTAAAAGCCATTCCCTGGTTGCATTTGTGGGGGTAACAGACACAGAAAGATAGAAAGAGAATATGTTTTTCTCTTCCCTATGTTAAACATCTAGGGAGAAAGAAGAATGTTTAAGACAGCAAGTTAACAGCAGATAAACAACCTTCCTAGTTCCAGCAATAATATTGTACTTTTTTTTCTTTAAGGTGCTGTCACATTCTGCTATTTTCTGCCATCTCTCCAGTGACTTACAACTGCCATCAGCAAAAGCTGAGTAACACTGCCAGCCCTCTACTGTCATGAAGTGAAATCTTTAGGAGACAGGAAATCTAGATTACAACAAATCCAATGATACTGAGAAAATATAAAGAATGTATACACACACAAATGACAGAAACACTGGCAAAAATATCTGTTTTACCTTACCATTCAGCTCTAAAATGCT
>JAVCKT010001735.1:6839-24059 GCA_032273925.1 Rhynchotus rufescens
CTGGAATATAAGCAGATTGTTGTAGAGAGGCTGGGAGCTATCTTCAGCTCTGGCCAGGTTTTGAGGGACAACCTGTAATACAGTCGTTATGCATATAAATCCTAGCACTTACAACAACATTTGTACCTTGCTAAGCATTCTTGAAATTCTGGCTATTTATCCCCAAACCACATATATTTACAAACATGCTGTAGAAGAAAAAAACATGCAAACAATTCTAACATCTTAAGAGTTGAAAGACAAAAAAACAAAACAACAACAACAAAACCCAAACCACCTCATCTACCCAGATTAAGGAAAAACAAGGCATAATTCTGGAAAAAAACTCCATGTAAGCAAAGGTGGAAAAAAGGCTGCCACAGTACCTGCTGAGCATCAGTACATTCTGTTGAATTTTGGACAACTTTGATCATGGGGTTCCAGGCTGGATCTGGAGTATGAAGCCCATTAAAGAGAGGACCTCCGGGGCCATCCGCTAGTTGCGGGTGGGAGGGTATTAGAGCGCCACCATACATGGAAATCGGTAGGCCCTAAAGGAGCAAAAAAAGGAGCATCAGCGATGGGGTTGTGGTTATGAAAAATGACCTTATCATACGCTTCTGCAGAGCAGCACCTTTCATCTCACCAGCACCAGAACACTTCTCAGGAAGTGCATCTACCACAGCAGTGCTGGGCTAGGACAGAGGCAAGAATGGCACCAGAGAATGATGACGAGGACAGAATACACTCGTATGAAGCATATGAAGCTGCTTTTTTTTATTATTATTATTATTTTTTTTAAACCATGTTGAAGTTAGTTTTATTAGCATCAAAATTTTATCAGGCTTCTTGTTGCAATGGATGACACACAAGCCTAGCTTAAACCACGCTTGCCAAGACAAGGGATTTGTTTCAAATCCACACACAACATTCGCATACTGGTAAGCAATCTGGCACTGGGAGGAAAAGGGCATCCTTGCTCATCATACAGTCTGGAATACAAAACCTTTATGAAGCCTGACATTTGAGTCACCTTCCCCTTTTTCCTGATATTGCACCTCACCAGGATGCAGCGGCTGCTGCACAATGTTTCAGGTGACACCATTCAGCCAGGCACAGGAGCCTTGCAAGACAACATTCCCTCTTCTCACTTCTCCAGCCTATTCCAATTATCCTGTGCTCTGTGCTGTGGTCAGGGAGCAGCACATTGAAGCCTTAGCAAAATTTGGGCCCACAAGATTTTCTGAGCTGAACATTTTCACAAATTACTTAAGGGGTATCTACAATGCTCTGCCAGTTCAGAAACAGCAAGTTACAGAACAGCTTTCTGCAGTTAGGAGATTTCTGTGTTCAAATGACTCTTGATCTGCAATTCAGATCCCTAAAGCACATGCTACAGCTGCTTCTGAAACCTGCTGCGAGAAGATGTGCTGGGCAGTGTGTACTCCTCAACCTTCCTCCCATGGAGGCTGAGCTAATTACAGCTTAGCTGCATTGCTTTGCCTCAAGCTACCACATTAACACACAAGACACAGAGCTAGAGCCCTTCTCTCATCCTGAAGGAAAGCATAAGGTATTATTCGCAGGCCTAACTTGCAGTGAAAGCACTACATGTTCACTGAGCCACAAGAGCAGAGCAAGCCTTGTGTTATCAATGTTTCTATGTGGCTGAGTCTCTGCGAAAGGAAACACAGGAGAATGATAGAAGTAGCGGTGACTAGGCAAGAGAATATTTACAACCTGCAATTTCTAGTTTTGATTAAATGGGCCTCTACGTTTGGCCACCACATCTAGTAGAATGGAAAGAGTTTCAGGACTAGGTGCAGCAGCAACGGCAGAAGAGACGAGTAAAACTGGATACAGTTCTATTAGTACATGAAATAAATCTGTTCCTCTACACCAATCTCACAGCTAGTAGCACCATGGCAGCTAGTCATAATTTGGATGGCTAGCAGCACCGTGAAACATCTGAATAAACCAATGACTTGTCAAATATTCCTGTTTACTTCAGATGGGAGGAAAAAAAGTCATGAACTCAGTTCTTTTGAGACTTACATTGCCCAAATAATGCTTCCATAACAAAGCCCCTTGTTCTTTTAGACCCCAACTCACTCCTTTGTAACTTACTTTAGAAAAATCCACAAAACTATTTGGCATAGGTTGGTGGAAAATGTTCGAGGGAGCCACAATTCCAGAATCATCTCGCTCCATCGGCTGATGCTGAGAAAACGTGCCCGGGTCCGACAGCTGCTGATGCATAGGATGATTTCCCATTACAGGCTGAGACCAACCTGACAAGCCTTCTGGAAAGGAGACATTGAAATTGGCTGATTACAATTAATGGCAGTGAGCTGCACTCCAGACTAAACAGCCATAAACACCTCCACCAAGCTGCTGGATCCCAGAAAATACACACAGAACATCCCAAAGCTCTGCTCTGAGCAAAGCTAGCTCTCCTGTAGCCTATGGGAAGCAGACACAACCTTCAGGCTACTAACTCATTACCAAAGGGACTCCCCTGAGTCCTATGGGCAGTGTTACAGCTTCTCATATGGGGAAGCCTAAAAAGTCAGACTCCATCTAAGGTTGGCCACACACACACACACACACACACACACGATTCCTTTCCCACCAGCTCCCATTATCCTCTCTACTGCACTCACACCCTAATGCAAGAAGAAAGAGTGATATTTGTGACACAAACAAAGGAGAAAAAAAAAAATAAAAAGGAAGCATAGAGAATGGAGACCACGGAAAGCAGAGGAGTTTGGAAGAATCAGGCATCTGCCATCTACATGCACAGTCACCCTCCAGGCAACTATGGAGGTTATGGAGACTAATAGTAGCTTCAAGTTTCGGGTGTCCCCAGCAGAGAGCTTGGCTTCAATAAATCTCCAAGGTACTGTCTGTGAGCATGTACAAGCTTCACTTCAAAAGACACACCTATATGGAGATGCTTAGGTTAAGGAAAACAGAAAGGATTTGACTGAAAAATATCCGATGAAGTTTTAATGGTCTTGTAGAATGACAAATGGAAGCAATTTACAACTCCAATGCTGCAATTCCTCCCACTTTCCACAAGAACTCAAAACTACCAGGAAGTCAACTGCAAAACTTCATCTGTTTCAGCGTTTTTTGTTTGTTTTGTTTTATAAACAGGGGCTGCCTGAAACAGAACTTATCCGATATATTGAAGAGTTATGGAAAGACCAGTATAAACCAAATCCATAACTATGTGTTTCTGGATATAATCATCTAGGCTTACAACTAACATTTTAAAATCTCAATAGGTAACAAGTCTTAAACTGGGAGGGACCCAGTGGCTCCTCTTTTAGATCAGCTGTGAGGACCTGGGAAAAGGATTCCCTTAAATAGTAAAAAGAGTTGTTTACATGAAAATTTCCTATATTCCAGAAGATTTACTATGAAATATCTGCAACATTCCCAGGACTGACAAGTGTACTCTGGCATATAATCGAGCCTGGGTGAGAACCATCTACATTAGGAAAGAACAAAGAGTGCCTTCACCAACACACACTTTCACATCACTGCAACAGTTTTTCCTTTTAGGACATGTGTGTAAGTTGATTACAGATTTTTAATTCTTGAATCCTAAGGGTTTTTTTTTGTTTGTTTGTTTTTTGTGATTATGAAGCTTTATCACTTACTTCAGAGTATGGAATTTCCTTCCTCCTGCCCTCTTTCCCCCTCCCATTTTCTTTTCAAACATAGTGTTTCCACAAAGCCTGGATGGTGCCTTTATGATAACCCAGGCTGTACAATACAGACTTACCGGTCACACTGTTAACTCCGAAAGACCAGATGCCACTATGACCAACAGGTGCTGTGAAGTTGGTTCCTAAGGGAGTCGGAGTGACCGATCCACCCTGTCGAATTCTGGCAAGTCTTTCTGTCCCGATGGGAGGGGGTACCTTTCGATCCTGATTTGTGTTACCCGTTTTTGGCTGGCCCAAGTTAGAAGGTGCAGAAGCAGCTGAAAGGGGTGAAGATGATCCTGAGGAAACTGATGGAATAGGAGATTCACCTGGTGAAAAGAATATTTCTCTTGCTTAATTACACAGAAAGCACCCAGCTAGCCAAGGTAAATGCTATTCCTTCTTTCTCTCCAACATTATATTATGGATACTGATAAAAAGATTTTCTAGGCTTTTGGTTTTTGGCAGAAGATTCATTGTACCAAACACTCAGTCTTTCACTGAAATTCCATTCCTCAACTCTATAATCATAATTACAAGACAAAAGCTTTCAGACAGAATCCTGTGATATTCTCCCAACATTATATTAAATCCAAAATAATTAAAAGAAAGAATAAGAAACATGGAAGAGTTTCAGTAAGATGTGAGGCTTCAGCCGGAACACCAGAGATATCTAAGCAGCCTGGTTTTGGGTATACACCACTCCCAGCAGAAGAGAAACTAAAGACAGCTTCCCAAAGCCACATGCGGAACACAGGTGAAAAAGCTCCACCAGCTTCAGAAGTGTCACTGAATCTCATTGGAAAAAAAAAAAAAATCCAGCTTTTGAGCACCCATTTGGACATTTCAATTCTTAAGCTCAGAGTGGCAATGGAGGTGCATGAATGACTTAAAAAGTTTCTCCACGTAAGAGTCTGAATCAAAAAGCCCATATATTCTGTAAAGCTACTTCCATGTTCTTCCCGTTAGGAGGAAAACTCATCTGTTACCTTGGATGATATATTAAAATTATATTAAAACATATTAAAATTTTGGAACATTTTAGGTAACATTAAATAATTCTCGACTTCCAATTTTAAAAAGTATGACTTCCATGTATGGTAAATATGCAATTTTCCCCCTTCAGTCATACAATTTAGAAGAGAATTTTAGCTTGGTTCAATCACCTCTTGTTTCCTCACAGCTTCAAGGGCCCTCCTTTTAGAGACTATGACGACTGAATTTTTGCCCAAATATGCCTTTAGTAATGCTACCAAAACTAGTGTCATTTTACATGAAAAATAAAGAAAACACTAGAGCTTTGGGATTTGCACATAATCCTCATAGATGCTAAAAAGAATCGGAGGGAAAAAAAAACAACCACACATTTTGTGCATCACTAGTTCCTTTCAAGTTACAAAAAGAGCTATAGACAATAACTAAGAATTTAAAGATAACTAAGACAGACCCATGAAGTTCCTACATGAATTTGTTGCGCTTGTCCAAGGATGTGGTGAAAAATGCTGTCTGTTAAAGCTGGGAGTCCCAACAGGCGCTGGCCCTTGAAGGTAAACCCGTGCTCCTTGTATGTTTGCTGAAAAGCCTGTCAAAGGACCTGAAGAAGAAGTTGTAGAGCTGTTGGATGGATCTAGAGAGGGTAAGCCTGAAATAAACATAAATTTGATTAAATATATCTCTTTGGGAACCTGCTTCAAAGTACCAGAGAGATCTCGTGCTCCAAGTCATTAAAGCATTTCAAAACCTTCAGAGGTATCTGCACATGGTAGGCTTTATAAGTGCGTGGTTCTACCTTAGCTATAAGCCAACAGAAGGCTTTTCTGTTATGTTCTCTGATTTAAAGTTTTAACAAAAACAGCCATCCCTTTGTCACCAAGAGGAATCAATCCTGACATGGAAGGCAAAGGAAGAACTCTGGGAGTGGCAAGAATGTTTCCATACAAAAAGGCCACATAGGAGTCAAGCAAACAGGAATACAGGGGGTTGTGAAAGTCATTAGGTAGTCAAACACCATGGAAGCAGTTTTTTTTTGCCATCCTACACAGCTACATATACATATAAATTGGTCAGAGCTTATTGTATCTAAGAAAACAAGGCTGACAATATCCAGGACAGCAGACAACAGGGCTGCTTTCTCTACAGAGATGTGCAAGGAAGGGAAAGATGGAAAGAAAGTTCCAAGACCCACAGAAATGATTAGCAAGGAAAGTTAGTTTTTGACTAAGCCAAAGCTTTTAAGTGCTTGTCCAAAATGCTTTAAAAGTTTTTATCACACTTGATTACCTAAGAGGAGAAAAAGGCATGGCCGTATCTTTACCTGAGTTTTGGGTTTAGTTTCAAGGGCCTATTAAACAAGACTACTTTCAAAATCATTAAAACATTTCAGAATGGCCACAATCAGGACTAGCCACATTGCTGCGGAGCAAGACTGAAAGCACCTACTCATACCCCAGTGGTCTGAAAGCAGTAGTACTGAAAAAGCAATAGCCTAGGCTGTATGCTAAAGCCTCTCCTTTTTCCTGCAGATGTTCCTGAAACCTATGTATTTTTCCAATATTTAAACCAAGAGGTGTATCAGCATATCCCTGCTTCCAAAAGCACTCCATCAGATCCAATGGCTGCACTCTTGCTGCAAACAGCTCAGGGATTGCACTCTATGTGCTGACACTCATGGTCTTCTGCTCCTTCACGGTCTTTTGCAGCTTCTAGGACTGAAGAATTTCATATATCTGAAGGCCACTTTCTTTCGCATTGTACAGTGTACAAGGGCCAGCACGTATAAAGCAGCAACGTGCTGAAGGCTAACCTTTCCTGAGGGAAGGTCCTACGAAGAAGTCTCCAAAAATCCTTTCCTTACTAGGGAGCTTTGAGAAAAAGAGGGAAGTAATGTAACAGCAAAGGCTTCTGCCCACATACAGAAAGCCAAGAAACCTACAGGGGTGCCTGCTCATGTCAATAGAAATAACTCGCTAGATTTCAGGAGGTTCCTGCCTATGAGGACCACTAGTTTCCTAAACAGAGGACAAAGCATAGATTTAGGAAAGGACAGTGCTTTTGAAGATGTCCAGCGGGGCCTGTTGAAGGCTTGGGAGGAGGAGGAGGACACAGCTTTCTGAGAGCAATGGGTCTACAGCTAACAGTTTTGTCAAGGTTGTATATTTTCTACAAGTAGGAGAAGAAAGAGGAACAGAGATAGAGGAATTCACCAGGTAGTCCTTTTTTCAATTCATAAAGAATGCTTCCTATTATTATCTTCCTTTTCATAAAATTGAATGGGGAAAGAAAAAAGCTTTACTCAGTATGAAGAACAGTTTTGTCGAGTGAAGACTAAAGAAATACTTATTTCAACAGCCAGCTTAATTATATATTTACCAACAAAATTAGATGACAATACTTTAAGTACTGTATTAGAAAGAAATTGAAAAAAATAAAGTATTCTTTGCAGTTACCGTGGACATGAACTCAAACTCTCCATTATGCTCTGAAAGCACGATCGAGCTGTAGAGATGGGTGTCTCAATCCCAGGCAAACCCTGATCAAAATCCAGTTTATCAAGGCTTACAGCACTTTGGCAGAGATCAGTTATCCTCAAGGGCTAACCTTCACAGAAACTTCATCACTCTGTGAAACAGGCAACCCAGCCGTTTCATAGAGCTTTGAAGTAACGTGCTGCTTTCTAAGCCAGCATATTCCAAGTTTGAGAGACCTTTTGGTCCTACACGAGTAGGGTCTCAAATACTTTCCCAGAACCTAGAGGAACTAAATAACAAGCAGACTTTTTTTGCTCGTCTGCCGCATCAAATATCAGGTGAAATCTGCGCTCCCTTTGAAAGCTGGTAGGACTAAAGAGCTAAAAATATAAGGCAAAAAACAGTTTCCAGAACAAATCCACGGCCAACAAGGATATTGTGACAGGTAGCTGCGACTCAGCCGAAGGGGTGAATTAGATAAAATTCATGTCGCAACTGAGTGCACTGGAGTGCATGGAAGACAATCTGGAAGACAAACTGAAGCCTGCCGGAGGATTCACCCGCTGCACCTGCTCTTTGCCAACACAGACCCGTGGGAAAAGTGGTGGTCACAGGCTGCCTTGGACACAGTGACCACGGAATGATAGAGTTTTCAATGCTCAGTGAGATGAGGAGGGGCATCAACGAATTTACTGTACCTCTCTCTAGAGGGCAGAATTGGGACTATTTAGGACATTGGTTGGGAGAGTCCCAGATGAGCAAAAGGGTTCAGGAAGGCTGGACTTTACTCAAACAGGTCATCCTAAAGGTGTAGGACAGGCTGCCCCCATAGAATCATAGAATGCTTAAGGTTGGAAGGGACCTCAGAAGTCATCTAGTCCAACCCCCCTGCACACGCAGGGTCACCTAGAGCACATGTGCCAAAGACAAGTCAATGGGAAGATGACCAGCCTGGGTGAACAGGCAGCTACTGCTGAGACTCCGGGAAAAAAAAGGTTTACCACCTTTTGAAGAAAGGGCAGGTAACTTGGGAGGAGCACAGGGACCTCACTAGGGTATGTGGGGAGGAAGTTAGAATGGCGAAAGCTCAGATGGAACTCAATCTGGCCACTGCGGTAAAAGACAACAAAAACGTTTCTACAAAAACATTAACAAGAAGGGGTGGGCCAAAGAGAATCTTCATGCTTTGTGGGATGAGACAGGGAGCATTGCCACCAGGGATGAGGATAAGGCTGGAGTGCTTAATGCTTTCTTTGCCTCAGTCTTTAACACCCAGATCAGTTATCCTCAAGGTACTTGGCCCCCTGAGCTGGAAGACACCTATGGGGAGCAGAAAGAAACTTCTTAAAATTCAGGAGGAAACAGTCAGTGACCATCTCCTCCACCTGGACACTCACAGGTCTGTGGGGCAGATGGGATTCACCCAAGGGTTCTGAAGGAGCTAGTGAAAGTGCTCTCTAAGCCGCTATCACCTCTCAGTGGTCCTGGTAAGCAGGAGAGGTCCCCATCAATTGGAGACTGGCCAATGTGACACCCATCTACAAGAAGAGGATCTGGGGGACTACAGGCCTGACAGATTGGCCTTGGTATTGGGGAAAGTTATGGAGCAGATCGTCTTGAGGGCAATCACACAGCATGTGTGTGACAGCCAGGGGATCAGGCCCAACCAACATGGGTTCATGAAAGGGGGGCCCTGCTTGCCCAATCTGAGCTCCTTCTACAATTAGGTGACTCGCCTAATTGATGAAGGAAAGGCTATGGATGTGGTCTCCTTTGACTTCAGTAAGGCTTTTGACACAGTTTACTACTACCTTCTCCTGGAAAAGCTGGCACCTCTTGGCTTAGACAGGTGGACTCTTTGTTGGGTAAAAATAATGGCTAGGTCCAGAGAGTGATGGTGAATGCAGTCAAATTCAGTTGGTCCAGTAGTGTTCCCCAGGGTTCACTGTTGGGGCCAATCTTTTTTAATGATGATCTGGATGAGAAGACTGAGTGCACCCTCAGCAAATTTGCAGATGACACCAAGCTGGGAGGAAGAGTTGATCTGCTTGAGGGTAGGTAGGCTGTGCAGAGGGATCTAGACAGGCTGGTTTGATGGATAGAGAACAGCTGTATGAGTTTCAACAAGGCAAAGTGCTGGGTCCTGCGCTTCATCAGAACCACCCCATGCAGCGCTACTGGCTTGGGGCAGAGTGGCTGGAGAGCTGTGCAGCAGAAAAGGGTCTGGGGGTGTTGGTTGACAGCTGGCTGAACATGAGCCATCAGTGAGCCCAGGTGGCCAAGAAGGCCAGTGGCCTCCTGGCTGGTATCAGGAACTGTGTAGCCAGCAGGACTAGGGAAGTGATCATCTCCCTGTAGCAGGGAGGTGCTGAAGCGTATCCAAAGAAGGGCAACAAAGCTGGTCAACGGTCTGGAACAGCTGTGGGAGTGGGAGTTATTTAATATGGAGAGGGAGAGTCTTAGGGGAGACTTTATTGCTCTCTATAACTACTTGAAAGGGGTTGTATAGAGGCACGGGTCGATCTCTTCAGAATAGGACCTATAGGACAAGAGGAAATGGCCTGAAGTTGCACCAGGGATGCTTCAGGGTAGATATTAGGAAAAAATTCTATATGGAAAGAGTAGTCAAGCTTGGCTGGACTACTGTCCTTCTGCAGAAAAAGTCTGACCTTCTGCAGAGCAGCTCTGCAGAGAAGGACCTGGGTGTCGTGGTGGGCAACAAGTTGAGCATGAGGCAGCACTGCCCTTGTGGCCAAGAAGGCCAGCGGGATCCTGGGATGCATCAAGAAGAGCATTTCCAGCAGGTCAAGGGAGGTGATTGTCCACCTTTACACATCCCTGGTGAGGTCACATCTGGAGACTGTGTCCAGCTCTGGGCTCCCCAGTACAACAGGGATGTGGAGCTGCTGGAGAGAGTCCAGCGCAGGGCTACAAGGATGATCACAGGCCTGGAACATCTGCCCTGTGAGGAAAGAGCTGGGCCTGTTCAGCCTGAAGAAGAGAAGGCTGAGAAGGAATTTGATAAGTGTATATAAATACCTTAAGAAGTGAGGAGGGGCCAGCGTCTTTCAGTGGTGGCCAGTGATAGTACAAGAGGAAAAGGCCACAAACTGAAGCATCAAAAGTTCCTCAGGAACTTAAGGAAAAAATTCCGAACAGTGAGGGTGACAGATAACTGGAACAGGCTGCCCAGAGAGGTTATGGAGTCTCCTTCTCTGGAGATCTTCAAAACCTGTTTGGATGCAGTCCTGGGCTGCATGCTGTAAGTGACCCTGCGTGTGCAGGGGAGTTGCGCTAAATGATCCCTATAATTCCCTAGACTAGATGATCTCTAAAGGTCTCTTCCAACCTTAATGATTCTAAGATTCTATGATTGGAACAGTCTACCCAAAGAAGTGGTGGACTCACCATCCCTCGCAATGTTCAAGAAACATGTAGATGAGGCGCTTAAGGACATGGTTTACAGGTATGGTGTTCAGTGGCTTACAGTTGGACTTGATGATCTCAAAGGTCTTTTCCAAATGTAATGATTCTATGATTATTTTCAACAGACTTTCCACATACACTACAGCATATTTGTGTGGAAAATGAGTTTTGGTGCATTGGCAGGGATGCAGATAGAAAGCAAATTCCACATGAGGTTATCACAGAATAGAAGACCTCTCGAGAAGATTCCACAACCTCCCTGGGCAGCCTGTTCCAGGGCTCTGTCACCCTCACAGCAAAGAAGTTCTTCCTCACATGCAGATGGAACTTCCTGTGTTTCAACTTACACCCATTTCCCCTTGCCCTGTCACAGGCCACTACTGAGAAGAGCTTGGGCCCTTCCTCCCTACGTTCCCCCTTCATGTACTTATACATGTTAATCAGATACCCTCTCAGCCCAGAGCCCAGAACTGCGCACAATGCTCCAGGTTTGGCCTCACCAGAGCTGCATAGAGGAGTAGGATCCCCTCCCTTAACCTGTCAGCAACATCCTCTTGATGCAGCCAGAATTCCCTTGGCCTCCTTGGCCACAAGGGTACTGCTGGTCATGGTTAACTTGTTATCCACCAGGACTCCCAGGTCCCTCTCTGCAGAGCTGCTCTTCAGCAGGTCAACCCCTAATCTGTACTGATGCCTAAGGTTATTCCTCCCCAGACACAGGACCCTGTACTTGTCCTTGAGGGTAGTCTTCTGAATGGGGAAATATCATGGGGTGCTGTCTAATCAAGGGTGAGACCTCATCTTCTCTTCCCATTGGCTGATCTTAATGGGTTGTAGGGACAGAGGAATTGCTCAGTGATATGCTTGTGGACTACCATATGAATACACTATTTGTAGTATAGTGATAAACAATACTGAAGAACGTATGCCTTCATGCCAGTCCAAAGGGCACGAGTAGCTCTGAGAAATCCCAGTGCATTACAGCAAGGGGAATCTGTGTTTTGGAGAGGTGGATAAACAACTTAAAAAAATATATATTTTTCTGCATTATCTCATTTTGGGAGACCTTTGTCCCCAACAAAAGAAGGTATTGTTTCCTATGAAAACAAAGACAGGCTCCTAAAGCAAGACAAATCACAGGTCAGCCCTCAAGAGGGAATATCTGCTGTTCTGAAGTATGTTGAGACAAGATGAATTGAGGATTGGTTTGCCAGGAAGAGAAGGTACAGGGAAAACTAGCAATAGTATCCTTCTATCGCCAAATTCAATGCCAGTGAGAGGGTGACAGGAAAAGGAGCACAAACTCATTTTCATTTACTTCTCAGGCCATTTGGTCCTGAGATTTTTTTTAGCTGCTTTATGTTTGCCTGTGAGTGCAAAGATGATATCATGGTAAAGGAATTACTAATCCAGAACTGCCACTTTATGTGAATTTATTTAAATGTATCTGACAATACATTTTTATGTGTTGGTAATTATCAGCTGTACCTAGTTTGCCCTACTTACATTTTCCCCTTGTGCTGTTACTTGTTCATGCAGGACTGTTTTCCCCAGGGGGTGTCATCAAATACATTACAAAAGTAGAAGACACTCAGTGTGGCATATAGAGTCCTTTCATTTTTTTTCAACTGGATACGGATACGATAAAATGCTTCTGCATCAGAAGTTTCCTAGCAGAAGAGATCAGGCAGATTTGAAAAGGCTCTCATCCTGTTGTCCAGTGAGAAATCTCGCCAGGGGAGTTCATGTGAGCAATGCAGGAAAGATTAAAAAAAACAAATGGAGGAGGATAAGCAAGGGAATACTGTTTATTTCTGGAGATGACAATACTGACCTAAATTCAACAGATTTGACAACTCCCAACATATTGTTCAAGACTTATTGAGTGGTTGCTTCCTAGCCTGTTTTCTCAGTGGTGCCAGTGATTTCCTGGACTTGCTTTCACAGCTGTTAGGCCTAAAAAGCTGTCTTCTGCACAGAGCTAGCTGGCTAGCAAGCACATGTATAGGTGCTTGACTCTGAAAATTGTTGCCCCAGCTGGTTAGAAATGCATACATCATCAAAGATTCTCTCGTTGAGCCTGGAACTAGAAAACAGCAGAAGACACTGTGAGAGAAGGGGTGTTTTTCTTCTCTAGGCAAAGGGGAAAAGCAGTTCTCCCTAGCTCCTCTAAGACAGAAGAAATGCTGTTATCTAACTGAAGAATCTCTGGAAGCAGATATGAAGAGATCCTGTAAATAGGTTCTCAGTTTGATAGGGTACGGCACCAGCTTCCAGTTCCCCAGCTTTTCTGAGGACAGAAGGGAAGCCTGTAGAACTGTAGGCTGGGCAAAGGCCAGCTAAGCCCTAGATCAGCACTGAAGAAATCAATGAAGTTGTGAGCTTCCATGAAGACTAGCAGAGTCAGCCATCTTGCTTTGACCGCCAGCGGAAACACTTGCACTGACTAGATATTGTAGTAGCTAATATCTCCATGAAGCTAGATGGGCAGGCTGACTGGTAGACAAGCTGTGTGAAGGTCTGTCATCCCAGATGCAAGGCCAATCCAAAATCCAAATGGCCTTCTCTCTCTCTTTCCCTATCATACTTCTTTCTCTGTAGGCAGGACTATCTCACTGGTTTAGGCACATGTTCCAGCTGGCTGTGTGGGTCTGCAGTAGGTATGGTAGGAACTGAGATACTGAAAAATTGCTCTGTAGGGTTGGGCCCAAGCCCCTCCTTCTGTAGTTCTATTGACTTTGGTGTGTTGTGTAGGTGGCAGGCGTGGGAAGAAAGTTACACAGAAATTAGCCCTAGAAAATGTTCCATTGATGAGTTCAGGGCCAGTAGAGCTTGACTTGCTTTGGGAAGGTCTGTGCCAAACCTTGCAGGTTGTAAAGACTTTATCAGACAGCAGCTTCACAGTCAACAGCTGCCGCATCTTTTATCTCTCTGCTGTCTCTTTCTCCTCTCCAGGACAATCTCTGGCTTTTGTGTTGTATTTCTTACTCTTCCTCCATCTGTTCTTTCTTGTCTTTAAATTGTTATTCTCTCTTTAGCATACATTATTACTTGACATTAGCTGGATACTTTTTGGAGGAAAGGCACCACTCACAAGTCCTAAGGGCAAGTCTCTGGAGCTGTAGTTACAGTGTCCTTTGGAACAACACACGTGCCTTGTAGTGGCTTCATCTCTTTCTTTTTTGGAATATCCTGCAGGGAACTGCAGTTCACTCTAGAAAGTAGGAGCTCCCAAGACACATGACAGTTTGTGAGTCTGGTGCTTTCCCTCCCAAGTTATTGGGAGGGGAAACAGAGATTTATGCACAGACTAAGCAGTTTAACCCATCCTGTTTCTAAGTGGAAAAAAAAAAAAGCTGAAATGGGATTTCTGGCTTATAGAAATACAAAGTTTTTCCTTGTGCATAGTATAGGACCAACAACCAAAGCTGCTTTTTACCAGCGTAGGACACTTCTACCAGAGAGAGAAAGAAAGGATTGAACAGAGGTGGAGTGTGGCAGGGGGAATTTGAAGATATCTTCAAATGTGCCCTTACCATAGGTGAAGCATAGTCTTATTTGCCTGCGCGGTCTCATAGTAGCAACTCTGCTACTGGAAGGCATGTTTCATGTATCCTTGTCAACATGGAATCCTCCACATTGGTTGTGGAGGGCAAGATTGCCCCAGGTCATCTCTAGCCCAAGGGAAATGCTGCTTAGACACTGACTGCATCTTTCAACCTCTGAGGTTGTTTCAGTTGGTTGTTTTTGAGGCTCCCTGGTTTATGCTGAAAGGTCTTTGGCAACAATCCAAAATAAGGATTTATGTTCCTAGGAAATCCTCTTTGATGACTTTTTTTCTCTGGGGAATATTTCTCTCCCAGTTAGTGTCTCTTGGTCTTTACTCACGCATGGGTACTGTAGTCATATTAGTCCTTGCTTTCTAGCTGAAGGGATCTGTTATAGAGCCACATTGACTAGTTTGGACCATCTTTGCAGCTGCTCCAGGCACTGACACCAGCTCTACTACAAAACAGAAATTGGGAAAGCAAGGTGGGGTAGGGGATCTGCCAGGTTTCTGTCAGGGGATGTTGACCCTACCTGTGACTCAGATGAGTACAAATCCTCCATTTGTCAGTTAGTGTTTGCTGGGGTCAAGTTGTCCCTACTGTGAGAAATCCAGCTGATGTGGTGTTTGAAGGAGTCCATGTGATCTGCAGAGGTATGATGATCCTGATGCAGGCTGGGGAAAGGCAGTGAGGAGACATGTGGCTGTACAAGGACTGTTTCTAGACAAGAGAAGTCTGATTCTTCATTTCCTTCGGTATTTCCCTGGTAAAACAGGACATCTTGTCTTGTGGGTTCTCCAGATGAAAGAATAAGCTACTAATAAATAATAAGTAATGCAATAATGAGCCCGTGGAAACTCCTAGGAATCAGAGGATGTTATTCACTTATGTCTCTCCCAGAATCACTTCCTACCCATACAGAGTAATTGATACATTTTGGGAGATTCATTGGTTCACCTGCAAAGTTCCCTGACTTGCAGAGTACACCGACTATGTGGAGAACATGTCAAAAAGCTGAAATAAACAGCAGGAGCGCAGAGTGGTTCTCCAAATTTGACACATGGAGCTGCTTGTTAGAGACCACTGTGGATGACCTCCAGGAGCTTTGGGAAAGGAATGAGTGGATAGGAAGAAAAAATAGAGGAGATGACGGAAGAGATACCAAAGTAAATTGGCCTATGGGGCAAAAGGAGACTTGAATGGATTATGGTAAGTTCATGTGTAGAAATGATATCAATTTTCCAGTTTCTGGGCAGTAAATGGAGTAAGCTGAAGGGGGAAGGTGTGGAGCTTGACTTCATGTGATGGAGAGAAGGTTGATGAAAGAGTCTGGGAAGGAACCATGCGGTAAGAAATAGAAAACCTTGTAATGGTGAAGAATACAAAGTTTAGGGAGATCTTCAGCTTGTTTCTCTTTTCATAATTCTTTTTTTTTTTTTTTTCAAATTTCCCTAATTTCAATTTAAAATTACATATTCAAATGTCCAGGCCTTGGATAATCTCCCGTGTCACTAATGCCTTAACTGTTTTCACTAAGGCTTCCTTCTATAACACAAGCTTTGATTCAGCAGATATATGAAACCACAGATAGAAGAGAAGGGCCTGATTGAGCATTTCGTCTCTGAAGTGACTGAAAACTTCTCTCCCCGCATCTGCTCTTGCAGATTTGCAATGGAGTTAGAAAATCTTTGTACTTTATTCCCAGGGACTGGCAATCTGACCTAGGCTTTGCATGGGAGACCTCTAATCATACCTGGTAAAATCCAGTGAGTCTTGATAAGGGACCAAGTTGGATTTTACAAACACCCCTAAGAACTTCAGTGATAGTCATTAATATAGATGTGCTTCAGAATGACTCTTTGTATAGAGGAATCTTTTTTGCCATTTTAGCTGTATGGATTGGTTCCCTGTGCCGCTACCATGTTCCTGACAGTGTGACCCTAATGACTTACAGTTCAGTTTTGCCAAAGAACCTTATTCCATCAGGTGGAACATATCATCAGCTGATGTGTTGCCATTAAAACACTTAACTCTAGTTGCTTTTCTCCCCACACCTGACCCATAGAATGAGACTTTGGGACACAGCGAGACCGAAAGCAAATTCCTGGGTTCTCATTATAGGATGCTGTTGTACCAGCAGAGCTGAGATCTAATGCAGAACTGCACTGACTCAATATGTTGCTAGGGCTTCAAATGAACCTTAATGTTAAAAAGTAAGGGTAAGAAGTAAGGAGAAGACCTAGATAACCTCACTGCCATGAGCATCATCTTGCCACCACTTTTGTTGACATCAGCTGTACAACCAGAAAGATAAGAGTTTGCTGGTACCAATATCTGTCCTCATTGAACACTAGAATGGCTTTTCAAGGCACCTCTTAGAGAGGATCTAACTCAGACTCTTTTGGGATTGCTTTTATTTGCAATCCTCTTCTAAAAGAGGCCATGAAAAAAAAAAAAAAAAGCTACAAACATGTATTTAACACTGATGAACTGAATGCATTCAAAGTTGTGGAAAAAAAAAGCCTTAAGTATGTGTTCTTGATATAGCAGAATCCTGTGCCATCCACCCCTAGAAGTGTAGTGCAAGATTCCCAGAGCTATGCAAGACTGACGTACAGGCTGCAGCAAAGCTACTCATTCACTGTGCACAAAAATATTGATTTAAGTGAGCGAGAAGATGTATGTATATTGGAAGAGATGGAAAATACAGGCTGAAGCCTTTTGAGGGTTTTGAAGTGATGTTATTGATTTCTGCGTCCTGAATGCAGGTAACTGGAATAAAAATAGGTGAAGAAAATGCAGGAAGAATATGACAAGGAAAGAGGTCTCAGTATGTGAATAACCACAGAATCACAGAATGGTTAAGACTAGAAGGGACCTCTAGAGATCTTCTAGTACAACCTTCCTGCTCCAGCAGGGACACCCAGAGCATAGGGCACAGGGTGGTGTCCAGGCGAGTTTTGAAGACTTCCAGAGAAGGAGACTCCACAGCCTCCCTGGGTAGCCGGTTCCAGGGCTCTGTCACCCTCACAGCAAAGAAGTTCTTCCTCACATGCAGATGGAACTTCCTGTGTTTCAACTTAC
>JAVCKT010001735.1:24159-38236 GCA_032273925.1 Rhynchotus rufescens
AGGTGCTGGAGTGTGTCCAAAGAAAGGCAACGAAGCTGGTGAAGGGGCTGGAGCACAGACCTTATGAGGTGCGGCTGAGGGAGTGTGGAGAGGAGGAAGCTCAGGGGGCACCTTACTGCTCTCTACAGCTACCTGAACGCAGGTTGTAGTGAGGATGGCGTCAGTCTCTTCTCCAGAGGAAATGGGCTCAAGTTGTACCAGCGAAGGTTCAAGTTAGACATTAGGAGAAATTTCTACATGGAAACAGCAGCCAAGCATTGGAACAGAATGTTCAAGGAAGCAGTGGAGTCACTGTGCCTGGCAGTGTTCAAGAAACATGTAGATGAGGCACTTAGGAACATGGTTTAGCCAGCAAGGTGCTGAGGGGCTTACAGTTGGACTTGATCTTAAAGGCCTTTCCTATCATTATGATTCTATGAGCTTGCCCAAGAATAAAAAGAAAGTGGAAAAAGTACTCAAATATCATCTTAAGAATGAAAGGCAACACTTAAGAGACAAATAAAACCAACAACTCTCCCTCCTGCATCCTTAAATAACACATAGCCGTATAACCAGATTTAACTAAATCTTCAGCAAGACAACTTGGAGGTCATTGCCAAGAGATGATGATGGAGAGATTTGCTGCAGCCCTGCTGCACAAGAAAGGCACGGCAGACAGATCTCTGCTCAGCAGTCAGAAATTTTAGGATTGGTGTCTATTTAATGATCACTTCTATTCATTTTCATCATCTCAAAGCATACTGATTGACTATGCGAGGTCCATCATACTGCTCCCTGTCCGTCACTCCTGAACCTTGAAGCATAAGCAAGCAATGACTGAACCTTTCTTCTCTCCTCGCACCCTTGACAAAACGTGCCACTGGAACCTATGGAAAACACTCAGTGCAACCACCAGTTCATGCCAGCTCAGAGCCTAAAGGCTTATCTGTGAAGTGCCAGTGAATGAAATGAGTGAACAACGCGCAGAATTACACTTAAGCTCTGAGGTCAAGGCATTAAAGGGGTCCTCAGCCCACTATTGTTGCTTTTTTCCTCACTGTCCTGCCTTTCAAATGCCTCCTCCTTTAGTTTCCCCAAAAGCCCTTCTTTGGTTTGAGGGACAAAATTTAGATTCTGTAATGTATGTGGATTTGAAGGTAGCAGCAAGGAAGAAGACCAATTAAATGAAGCAACTTGTAACATGACAAAATAGTCAGCTCCTGTGATTCTGAATTTCAGAGGCAAGTCAACTTTTTCACTGGTTCTTCATTTTTCCATATTCCAACCAAGTACCAGCATGAAAACGTGTGTTGTGCCCAAATATGTGTGCAGTTCAGACAAGAACTTCAAGATTCTCTTGTCAAAGTCAACTATATAATCTGCCTATGAAGCATTTCTAAATCATGATAGAATCAGATTCTCAATTATCTTCTATATATTTTAATCACTTAAACATATACGAGAGAGAAAGCCTTTTGAATTAAAAAAGATCAATAGCCTCGACCATAGCCTAAAAGAACAGTAAAATCTCTTGTTGCTATGGGGTGTCCCAGTTATCTGCCCTACAGAATCTGAGGAACCCATTGATTAAGAAAGTTTCTTTCCTATGGAGGAGGCCCCAGTAGCAACCAGCTTCTCATTTAAGAGCCCTGCAGAGGAACAGGCAAGCTCACATAAGGAATTCCTGCAGCTTACTGACATCAGCTCCAGCTGTTTTACCTTCCATAGCCCCCGTTATGACAGGTTCTGCTTGCTGCACTGGAAATGGTGTCAGCTCCACAGGTGTTCGTGTGCCTTGCAGCACAGATGTGCCGTCCAAATTAAACTACTGCTAAGACAGTTACAGTCATAGCACGGTTAAAACTAGTCTGAGAGAAGTGATCTGGTTTTCAGAAGCCCTGAACACTTTCAAATCTATTGAGATGAATGGCAGTACAAAACAACTGAAAGTCAAACAACTGAAGCCTCTCACCTCAGTATTTAAGCCCTGAAGTAACAGCTCAAAGATCTGACATGCAGTAAGGGGAATACAACCTTAAAGCCAGGCTCTTTAGCTACCCAACTTTAAGGTGCCATATGTTTATTGGGGCAAGAGGAAGAATGCCACCCTGTGCCATGTGCTCTACGTGTCCCTGCTGGAGCAGGGGGTTGGATTTAGATGATCTCTAGAGGCCCCTTCCAGCCTCAACCACTCTGTGATTCTAGATCTCTCGAGGGTCCCTGTCAGCCAAGAGGTGCAGCCAGCTACCTGCAACGTATACTGTGCACCAAGAAAATAACAGTCCTTAGGGCAGAGCACAGCAGGGCAGGGAACTCACTGGAAGTGTTCTTAATGAATTTAAACTAAAAGCAAGTCAGCCTGAACTGCTGCATCTTACAAGATGAAGGACAGTAACTTCCTAGGAGCGTACCATCCAACATATAGCACAGCAACTTCCTAAGCCATACTGTAAGCTTATTAACATTCTCCCAAAATAAAGTGAAATCATCTTTTAGCCTACTACTAGATCACAGTCGCATCAAGAACACAGACTTTACACCCTCCAAGCCAAACTGGTGCCCATGCAGTGGGTCTGTAAGCCAGCACATGCATTCACTCCTGAAGCTGAGGTTTATCAAAGCAATCCTGTCCCTGCTGCTTTAATATCATACACAGTGTCCCATGCAAACTCAAAAGCTAAATCAACACTACTTTGAACCCTATAAACAGGTGGAAACATTCCTTCCTTTTACAGGACATTAAGTACTCAGTGCTACTTTTGCAACATTCCCAACACTTAACATTCTAAAAGAGTCGGAGGGGAAAAGAAAAAAGAAAAACATTTCAAAGAGCTTTTTGATTAAGACAGGCCCGCATCATTACAGTAGCATCATATCAACATCATTTTTAACTATTTCTCAAGCAACTCCAAGTGATCCAAAGGCAATGGATGGAGACAGAATTCCGCCCAGCATGTAATCTTAGTGACTTACCTACAGGACTAGTAGAAACCCTTTGGGAAGGTGGCCTGAACCCAGGAGCCTTGGAGTTATCAGGATGCACGTTTTCCACATGTCCTAGCACAGAGTTATTCAGAAAGGTAGACTGAACAGTGAAAGATGGGTCTGCTGCTCGAGTGGAGAGTGGACAGTCTCCCCATCCTTGGTTAGCTGGCACCTGGTTGCTATCAAAAAGACTACTAAAGTGATTGAAGAGTGTTGCTGGCCCAAAGGTAGGAGGCAATGATTTGTTTGCTGGATTAATGTGCATCTGAGAACCATTCATAACGTTCATGGCTGACGAAAGCTGCACTGCAGCAGGTGGACCTTGAGAAGGTGTTAAAGGAACTTGATTTGTAACAAAAATAGACTGAGGATCTTGATGCAGGTTTGCATTTGGTACCACTGAATAGAAAGAACCTCTGGACTGCATCCTGTGAGTAACTCTAGGTGCTGGTACTGCTACTTGAGGTAAGTTACTGTTGTCCTGATTATCTGCAACAACTGACCTGGGTGATGCTAAGCTTAAAGGAGTGGGTTCTGAACTGGATGAAAAAGGCATCGACATAGAAGGATTCATTTCCGACATGCTGGTTGGCAGTATTTCATCTTGGACGTTATTTATTGGCGCAGGACTGCTCGATGGGCGAGTTTCTGCGACTCCCGAACTGGTGCTAGTTGACATATTGCAACTGCCTGCAACCGAAGAAGGGGCACACGCATTTCCAACAGGCTGGTCTGGTGCAGACACCTTCTCTTTGGGCGCCGAGACAGCTGAGAAAGAGTCCGTTTTAAGTGCGGAATGCTGCGTTTGCGGAGCACTGGAGGGCAGAAAGGCTGTGGGAACTTGCCCATTGCTCGGGGGTGCAGGGGAAGCAGAAGGCAGAGTGCTACAGGTGCTCGTCACAGTTGAGATCGCGGTTGCTGCGGTACTTGTCTTGGGAACGCAGGCAAACAACTGCTTTCTGACTGAGGAGGGAGTCCGATTGCTCGTCACGCACAGCGGCTGGGTGGAAGCGACTACGGAAGAGACAGTAACAGGACAACTAGAAGTAGCTAATCCAGAGGACTCCGTCTGCAAAATATTCCCATTCTGACTACCTACGCGACTTGAACTATTATGCTTTGGAGAGCTGTTTGTACTGCCGGGGTTGACTGGTCTCACTGGGAATGGTCCCCAAGTGTTTGGAGAAGGTGAAAAAGTTCCTCCAAACTGGGCCATAGGTAAGCGAGGGTGCCGAATCTGTTGCATAGTCTGGGCAGCCAGCAAGGCAAAATGCGGGTGAGAATAAGCTAGAGGAAGAGACACTGGAAAAGATGAGCGCACATTTGCTGGGACATTCTTGTTTAACTTGTTAGTAGGCTGGAAAGTAGATAGTGTTGATGACTGCGATGTGACCAGGGGTGGTGCTCCCAGAGGGAAGGTGTTCTTGTTTGAAGCAGAGGCAGTACTGACTCCAGATGAAAAGTTTGCATGGATTGATTTGGTACTTGAAGCAGGTGTTCTTATATGAGTTTTAGGAATCAAGTCTTCCAGTTCCTTGGCAGGATCTTGAATAAGGGCATTGATGAGTTGCACTGCATACCGCGTTGACTCTGTACCACCCCTGGATTAAAAACAATATATTTATCAGTTATAGAAGGAACTGTGCAACATTCTGAAGCCTCATTTTATAATCAGATATGTATTTTGCATGTTTACTACAGTAAGTCGTCTTCACTTTTGCTTGCCTTAAATAATTGAATAAACTGCTTTTAAATATATCTTGACAGCAATAATAAATGCTATTTTCTGGAGCCAGGAAGCTAAACACCTTTTCTTAAAAAGTAAACAAACCTACTAATTTACATTCTGAGCTAACTCAGCTTCTTTTCAAGATACTGTACCTTATTGTGATCATTCTTTCTCCATTTTTATCTTTTTGTTTATCTACGTCAATATGGGCACCAGTGACATCTTGGATTGCTGTGATGTTGCAGCCACCTCTTCCCATAATTCTAGACACAACAGAAGCTGGGACAGATAATTTCTTCGACCTGTATCACAAAAATTACAAATTTGTGAAGCTTGTTCAAAATATAAGGACATTAATAAAATAAAAAAAAAGACAACAACAACAAAATCCCCCAAACCCTTGTTGTCTGACAAGCAGCTGAATCAATAACCTTAAGTTTCAGGGCAAGTGGCTTTCTGCTCATAGTTTTTTTTTCCCCACCCTTTGGAGCCTCTCAAACTCCCTCACTCCACGTACTCATCATCAATGGATACTTCAGAGCATTTATTCTACTACCATACTTACAGCTTTTCTGTACTTTCAAAGTGAGACAAATTCTTTGTTTACTGACCTAAACTTACATAAATAGCACTGCTTCGAATATAAAAGCCAATGGCTTCACGATTTCTCCTGGCTAGAGTAAGGAGAACGTTGTCTTTCCAGTGTTTTTACAGCTATCAGCTCTTTAATATCACTTGCACTTGTAAGTTTTCGTTTCCACCTTTCCAGACCTCAATCCAGAAACTACACTCGAAAGTGTATGGGCAACAATACACAATAGTGGATGCCAGGCTTAAATTGTGCAGTTCTAAAATTTAATGAGATGCTGGAAGGCACTGTGAAGGCAGCACAGATCTCCAGAAGCAGGCTCACTTTCAGGCCTCAACACTGTAACCCCAGTTTTCAGGAAAAGAAGTCAATTTAGCATTTTTCTAATTCACTTGCTATTGGTGGGTCAGTGCAGGCATACGGTATGGAGAAGTCTTTGCAGACGAACTACGCTTGCATCCAGACCCCAGCCAAGGTCTCTCTGGGCCACAACTGTCCCCAGACTTTCAAGACTGGATCTCTCAAGTCCATACACTGCTTTCAAGCTTGCTAGTGATGTGCAGCAGTTGAACACCAAATAGTTAGAGGCGATTCAAAGGGCTTTCAGAAACCACTGTGATCACAGTTCAAGCACCTCTGAACACTGTACAGATGCCCACCATCCCCTGAAAAGGCTGTCAGCTTCACCTAGCTATTCCAGTCTTTGAAGCTTAACTGTCTTGCCCACCAGGAAATTCTCCTGAGGTAGTGGGGAACACGTTTTGTGTTCAACACGTCTAATATGTGGAAACATTCAAGAGATGCACACTACAACCCACCCCAGTCCCTCAGAACATGCACCATGCCCTTATGCCACCACAGCTTCACACTTGGGGCTTTTCCCACACTTCTCCACCTCCGCTGTCCACACCACCACCTCTCAAACTAGACATCCCAATCACTCCTCCCCCAAATCCAGGCTCCCATCCCTCCTCACTTAACTTTCAAGACCTTTACACATTACTCATAGGCCTCAAACTGTCCTTCTCTTCCCTCCTCGTTCCACGAGGAACCCTGCACTACCACCCTTAGGCACATTCCTTCTCCAGAGGAGTTCACCATGCTGCCCACAGCCCCTGCCCGCGTGACCCCCCAGGAGTTCTTCCCTCCCTACCCACCAAGCTCAGTGGTTTTTACCTTGAAGCGTGCCCCAAACAGTACCTTTTTGCTCCTGAACAGCAGCGCCCTCCTCTCTGCAGCTGAAATTGCTCAATTGGCGTTGGCTGCAGAGTGTTGCTAGGGGGAGGGTCTTTCAAAACTCTGCCTACTTGCCTGTGAAGGGTAGAAGGGATGTTTTCATTGGTTATTTCTTTGATAGACATCCCTTCTAGCCAGGGAGAGGGGAGGAGAACAATGAGTGTGGTCCTTCAGACCAGGAGAAACTTGAGGCATGCAGGTCCCAGACGTGTTGCAGCACAGCCGAAGTCGCCAGCTACACCTCTTTGGCTAAACACAACCTTTTCCAATCAGGCCAGAAGGCATAAAATACCAATACAGAACATTTTCTGAACACGTGTGCCATGATATGGGGCCCGACTCCTCAGGCAAACCCAGGTTTCAGATGCTATTTCTAGCACCCTAGTGTCTCCAACAGACCAGCAAAACCCAGCAAGGCTACCATGAGACTCAAGAGCCAGGAGGAGAGATGCAGCAGCCCCAGGGTCAGTGGCGGGGTCTGTGTGCAGCCCTGGAAAAAGTCAGCAGCCTATTCAATGGTTTCATGCCTGCATGACTCACCAAGCGGTGGGCAATCTGCAGCTATACACTCAGCAAGGACCCAGCACAGCAGAGAACAATACTGGTGTAGGCAGCCAATGGAGGCAGAACACTGAACCTCAAAGGCTTCAATATTCAGTCAAAGCTACTTTCTTTTTCCCCCTTCCATTTTGTTTAAAAAATAACAAAAAAAAGACCCCACACAGCACTTGTGGCTTCCAATAATTTGAGTCGTGTGTACAACTGCTTTCTTTGCACACGGCCTAAAATTTGCTAAAAATGGGTATTTCTGGTCACAGTAATTGCAGCAAAAAAAGCAGTGGAGAAGGGTAAATGCACCCGAAGCATGCAGCATTTGTATGTTCATGCTGTATTCCTTTCCAACAAGAAGAAAGGAAAAGGAAAGCTGCATGATTGTTTCTAGTTGCAAGCACTAAGCATAATAAAGGCTACCAAAAAGACAGACTAAACAGTCATGTAATAAAACACAGTACATAAAATATATATGTGTGTGTGTGTGTGTGTGTGTGTGTGTGTGTGTGTGTGTGTGTGTATAAAAATTTCAGGATAAACTCTTAAGTCTAATTGCACCCCTAACAATCACTTAAGGTCACAAAATTCAGTGGAATCAGTAATCAGGGTCAACAAAGCACAGTCATTCAGGCTTAATCTTGCAACAATCATGCACTGGTCCTCTACTTCACCAACACCCAAAGCCAAAGGTAAAAAGAAAACCCTAGTGCCAAATAAAACATTCATGTCACATGGATCTTATGTTAATACAGTTACTACAAAGTAGGAATGGATTTTTTTTCCACAGCACTGCAAGCATGAGGGGAAGGGTTTTTATAAATTAAATAATAAAATAACCTTGTTGTATATTTTATATTGGAGCACACTTTGTAAGCCAATAATAGCTCATATATAATTTTAAATACAGAATTAGTTTTTACCTTCTAACCACTTCTTTCCAGCCTTCTTCTCTCTTCTGGCCTCTTTTGGGACTAGTCAGATTCAGCTTTACATTTGGAGAGGTCAGAGGCAGGGAAACTGGTTTGTATGCAGTTGACAAAGAATTAGAATTACCTTCACCTTCAAGCCTGGGAACAGAAATGTATTCATTATAAATCAGAGCTGAATAAGGTTGCCAGCATCACACACATACTCTGCAACTACTACTAACACTGCCTGCTTTCATTCTAATTTTCCAAATAGAATAATCGCTGAATGACTTTACAGTCATTTCTCACCGTCAAGTCCACCGCCTGTACCCTTCTTCTAAAAGGCAGAGAGCTAAACAATTAATGAAATGAAGCACTAGAGACATCAGGTTAAAATAGTTTATAATAGGTGGTATATAACCACTGAACTACACCCTAGTTATGCATCTATACTGTGTTCGCCC
Organism: Rhynchotus rufescens; assembly: GCA_032273925.1. Classification (NCBI taxonomy): domain Eukaryota; kingdom Metazoa; phylum Chordata; class Aves; order Tinamiformes; family Tinamidae; genus Rhynchotus; species Rhynchotus rufescens. The sequence continues at coordinate 32,602 of JAVCKT010001735.1, forward strand.
ACTTTAATAAGCTTTTAAGAAAATGTACCTTGGTAATAATGTTTTTCTCAGCAGATATCAGTGCTTCAGTTTCAAGCTCTTAATTTTAACATATCTCACGGAAAAAGAGGGAAGTCCTTCAATTCCCTCATTTTCCAAGTGGGAAACTGAGGCACAGAGATTTTAGGATATTTATCTACCAATTAAGTCATTTTGGAAGTAGATACTCAAAATCACTATTGGTTCTAATATAGCTGTAGGGTAGTGATAGAAACAACAGGCAAGTGAAAGAAAGAACGTAAACCTGGGGGGCGGGTGGGGGAGAGAGATAAAGGAGTGAAACTCTTATTAGGATAACTCATCTACATGGACAAAAAAAAGCTTAGTTCATGGGCTCACAATTTCATTTGCAGCATTGAAACAGAGCAGCAATCTTTAAAGGTTTAAAAGTCATTAGAAGACTGGCCTGAAGCAACTTGGCTCAGCAAATAACATAGCAGGAAAATCTAAACGCACGACAACATGCTTCAGGTAGATATGCTGAGCATCACTCCTCTTTACTGCACACATTGTTCATCTATTTTATTACTCTTTCTTTGCAACATTTTATGTACAATCTGTCTTCTTGCAGCCCGTGTTTATACTGCACTTCATACAAACCAGAGATCTGCACATATTTAAGTAACATAATGTACTGACAACGTGAAAAAGTAACATTTTGACAATAAACTTTTCACAGTAGCAGCATTATTTCTCCTCACCTTAGTAAATTTTAACCCTGTGATCTAATACATCTGCCCAGCTCACTTAAAAGTTCATTATAGATCTTTTAGTTGCCCTCATATATCTATAAGATTGAGGCAAATGGAAGAAGAAAACGCGTATGAAAGAGCAAACTATTAAGTTTATCGTGGAGTATGAACTGTACAGTAAATGCTTAAAAGCTTTTTTCTTCTTCCCCCTCTTGTTTTGCCTGAAAACATGTAGGTAAACTTTCAGAAAAGCATCCTTAGGAAGTCTGATTTTCACTTCAACTGCAATAGCCTGGTAAGTGGCATGTCAATGTCTAAAGAGAAAAGGAAATCAGGAAGAGTAAATTTCAAAATAGTTCTCAGAAAAAGTCTGCCTAGTACAAGAGCTAAAGGGAAGTTAATAAACTGGCCTAGCTTTGGTATTTATAGATAAATATACGCTTAAAGAGACAAGACTAATGGGAAGCATTTCCTCTTTTCCTCAATATAAAGAGATAGAAGTATGCAGTTAATCCTGCTACAGTGAGCCTTGCAGAAAGGTAGAGTTTTCTAGGAGACCTTGGATGAGACATAGGCAGAAGCAACTGAAGTTCATAAAATAAAACATGGCTAGAACCTGACTTCTAACTTCTAAAGGTAATCTAGAGTCTCTCCCTCTTGCCACCCCACTACAAGGGCAAAAGAGTCTACTCTTTTGATACCCTATTTTAATCTGGCAAGTGAGGCATGGAGAGGCACTAGAATAGCTCAGAAAGCAGCTCTCTACACTCCCACCCAGTTGTCCCAATAAGTCTGGTGATTGCTGGAGTGCCATCCCCCTTGCTTCCTGTCCTTTTTGATGTCATATTTACATATTTCCTATTCAGAAACCAATATAGTGGGTATTAGCTTCTTCATTAGAAACTGAATGATCAAATTCATTTCACACAGCTACTGTACATTGAGTTCTTTTGACTCTCACCTCTGGTTGGACAAGGTTAGATCAAACTGGCCGTCAACCTGACAGGCAAAATGCTCAGAGTCATCAATCTCTTCCCTCCTGAAACAAAGAGATACATAAATCAATTATGATAAATCCATAGAACAATCATAAGGTAATCAAATTACTTATGTAAACAGATTATAAAGTTGATATTTACTTTAGAAATTCCCATCACATTCGCTTTAAAATCTGTTCTAATATAACTGATTAAGTGCAGGTACTTGAGTAGTTCAGAGATAAAGCTGAACGTTTTGCTAAAGTAGTATTAAAAATGGCCAGCAACACCAAAAATCATACCTTTACCTTTTTAAATGAGTGCATTTGATAAAGTTATCAGTATTATTTAACAGCTACGCAAATAAAGCCATCTTTCAAGATTCTGGGACTAGAGAAGCTGAAAAGTTTAGCTGAAAAGTGGAAAGTTTAAGCTTAAAAAATACGTTGCTTTTCACACACACACACAACCCCGGAAATCAGAGAAACAACACTGAAATCTCACCGTGTTGGGGTTTTTGAAGCTGATGCGCTTGTTTTTTCTTCCTGAGCAGGGATAAGCAACGAGGCATAGCGCCTCTCACCAGAGGAATTTGTATCCATGGTGAAGTTCAACTCTTGGCTTTTACTTCCACTGCTACTTTCGCTATTGCAATCTGTGCTATCCAAATTATCTGAATCACTGTTCCCACCTGCACCACCACCTCTTGGCTCTCCATTTATTTTATTTTTATCTGCTTTTTGCTGTGCTAGAGATATATGCTGATCTGGCAAAATTATCTGCATGTTCTGAGGAGTCTCTTTTGTTTTATTTTTCTTATTTTTTCTGTTTGTGCTGGGTGTAGTCACCACATTAGCTCTCTTCTTCCCAAAGGCATTTGTGAAAGTAGTCGATGTTGCAGAGATTCCAATCGTAGTTGTAGTGGTTGCACTTGGAGGCTCTATAGGAACTTCTTGTTCCACTGAAAGAAAAGCAGTTGGTATCTAGTCAGAATCGCAAAATACTAAAATCAGTGCCTCCAAATGACAACACTATAGAGTTCAACTTCCACTCCTTGTTCAGCTGTCAGACTATTAGCATCACATTGAGCCATAAATCATCCAAGAACAGGAGAGTTTTGCTTTGAAAATGGGGGATGAAAAGTGAACAAGGCCATTTTAAACAGAAACACTGACAAGTGAACACCCAAGTTTGACTGCAGAGGGAAGAATCAGGAAAGCAGCTGTGTAACAATGTCAGAATATCAGGAAAGCAATCTTTCAAAAATGGGGAAAAGGGAACAAGAGAAAAGTGCAACACCACAACACTTTTCTCATGAAAGCATATGTTCTTTACCTTCGTCATCATTTTCTTCTTCATCATCATCTTCTTGCAGCTCTAGAGTTTCTTTAGGCTTGTTTTCTTCATCCTCCTCTTGCTTTCTTTTTTGTTCCTCTTTCTTCTTCTTTCTCTTTTCCTTTCTCTTCTCCCGTTTAGCTGCAAGAGCTTGTTTTCTGCTCTCCTCTCTCGACTATGTAGGAGAAAAACATCCATACTTAAACATTTTCCACAAACAAAGACCAAGTTATACTTATAATTCAGATCTTCTCCAGGAATCTAGGGGAAGGGAGGAAGGAGAAGAGAGCAGGATGAACAAGGATGACTTTGTCACATACTGAATCATTACGCAAAAACTGGACACATGTTACAGAAAAACAGGACCATCTGGTCCCCAAAACTTCTCCAGAATGACAACAGAATACAACCAGAACAAAAGAGATATTAAAAATACATACTTTTACCAGAAAGCAGCAAAAACCTCTCATTGTATCAGTCCTTTATCAGAATTATTTAACAACTTGATCAATACATCTGTAACAAAGTTAATTACACTGAAAAAAAGCTCCCAGAGTATTTTCCAGAATAAGCACAGGTATCATTTTAATGACTTGTTTTCATTATGAGGGAAAAAGCTATGACAACTTTGCTGCATTACAGTTTTGCTATAGTAAAGTTTTGCACGTCAACTGCTTGGTGTTTAACAAGTTAACAAAATGAAAAATTTAATAAGCATGGAACCTGGCAAAAACTGATGTCTTTATTAAATTACTACACAAATTCCTCCGTTTAGCAATCTCATTAAGAATGCCCAAGGATTTTCACGATTATTCAGGGAGATGATCTCAGTGAAGAACAAGCTGACTTTCCAACTACTTGCTGACCTCTTCTTAGCTCACCTGGCAGTTTGTAGGTTTTTCTTTGTAAGACTGAGCACAGTACAAAGCTTTCTAACATATCAAACGGCTGAGACTGGAGATCTCTTAAACCTATTTTCTGTAATGCTACAACTGAAGGTAACCATCATCAAGTCCAAATTGAAGCTTTCCTAGACAGGACAATGCAATGGCTAAAGGTCAAAGTCAGATCTAACTTGTCATCCTCAGCATACTTTCTTGTATATTAGATGAAAGAAAGCAAATACAGTAACAGCATGAAAATTACTGCCCCAAGAAACAGAAACATCAATATAAACTACATGTAAATCCATAGGCTAAAGCGATACACTAAAACAGCAATTTTCCACTCACTTTTTCCAGGTCTAGTTCCTTCAGCAGGATAGTTGCATTCTTGTTTGCCTCTGCAGCCTGCTGGTCTTTAGCTTTCACAATTGTCTCCACACACTGGTGACACTTTTTCAACAGGTCCTGGAACGCAAACTTTTCTTACTAAAACATCTGTAAAACTGAAATTAAGGACTGAGGCTTGCTCTACAAACAGGAGATTGATTTCTCTGTATTCATAAACATACAGCTACTTCCAACACAGTAAGATGCAAAACTTAACCTCAAAACAAAACAAAAAACAAAAAAAAAGTATATTTTTAACAGAGTGGGCTGGATGTTTTCTCAAGTTCACGCACCTTGTCAGTTATAGTTGCTATGTACCGCATGCATTCAATGTCTGAAGGAAATTGGTTTACTTCTTTCACCAGGAACTGAACTACTTTCACATGACCCTGCAAAGAAAATCCAAATATCTTTTCTATACAACTGCTATTCATCACTAAAACACAAGCTTGGTATCTGTTATTTCAGTGCAAGAACTAGAAACAAGCAACAATGTTTCTGCAAAAATGCTTTGGGGGATGAGAAACGATTAGTTTGCTTAGTGCAGACCATGTGTTCACTGTTAAATATTCTGTCAGCAAATACGGACTCCCATAAACATATATTATTTTAAGACAGAAGGACCAAACCATGCCTGGGGGCACTGTCAGCTCTTTGTGTTTTTAATGCTGGGAGATGAGGCTGTCTTTATACCCCGCCTGTCACCCATGCTCACCTTAGAGGGAAATTTAGAGAGAAATATCATAATGTCAAGAGCTAGAATAGTGAAAGGTTTTGGACACCGCATAACTAGAGATAAAGTTAATGTGTTTTACAGAGAACAAAGCTTTCCACTTGTCAAAAACCAGATCTTTGTGGTGCATTTTTTGCTCTCTAGAAAGAGTATGAGATCTATAGAGAATTACCTTAAAATTCTTTAAGGTAATTCTTTATCAAAATAGTAATTTTAGCGTGTTATATTTGATTCTTCCTAAACTAAACATTTAATATAAAATCAAATACGGAATTCTATTTTGAAAACATTGAGCACTGAAATGTACAATTTCAGGTTGTTCTCTCAATCAGGTTGTTCTCTTACCTTGCGGAACGCAGACATCAGAGGTGTGATCTTGCGGTTATCTGCGGCATCCACATCTGCTCCCGCTTGCACAAGCAACTGGACCACGTCGTAGTGGCCCCCGTTAGCTGCCAGCCACAGAGGGGTATTTCCTTTCTTGTTACGAACGTCGATGTGCGCTCCTCTGCAGAGGTGCGAGCGTAACCGAGCAGAGGAAGGTAAACAGTTGGAAATCAGGAAATAAGAGCAAGAAAGATTAGGCTA
>JAVCKT010001735.1:38852-53313 GCA_032273925.1 Rhynchotus rufescens
TGTTAAAGCTGTATCTCTTGAGGAAGGCACAGGTGGAGCATTAACATCTGCTCCTTTATCAAGGAGAACTCTTCCAACCTCTGCATACCCTCCTGAAGCAGCTTCCATCAGAGGAGTAAGACCGGTCTGTGCAAAAAGAATGAGTTGCACATTGTGAATTCTGTACAAGTAACTTTGGCCAAAGCATTAGGATTTCTATACATGCAAGTCAGTTTTTTATTTAACTGCTTGTATTTACTTCAAGAGTCAAACTTCAAGCATCTTTCTCCAGGGGGAAAAAAAATCCTCTTGGACTTTGGTTTATACCAGACTAAACTGATCACAAAGTACTACCAGTGACCAGCATGAGCAACACAGAATTTACAAAGAATCTCTAAAATGGAAGTATAGATCAGATGCAGACACAAGTGTTTCTACAAAAATGGCCCAAAGCCTAGCTTTAGAAACTCTGTAGCCTCCCATAGCACTGAGACTGACCTCCAATCAACCTTACTGTTAGGCCAGATCATTAAATATACCAGCTGCCAACATGTCCAGCTAACCATTTGAGAGTGGGCTTTTATCCCTATTCCTTTTTTTCCAGTCACATGAAAAGCAGGCAGGGTAGATGGATACAGAAATTATTTCAGTAGCATTAGCAGTTATCAAAAAATCCTCTGTGCTGGGGAAATGAATCTGGCCTCTATATTAGCTTTAGGCTTGTTCTATGGCGAGTCCCAGAATACCAAAGGATGGGACCTGTAGAGCATCTCAGAGGTCCAGAAAGTCACAGCATTGAAGTCATGGGTTCTATGTTTTAATCTAAAAGTTTTTACAGTTTTAATAGGTTCTACAGTTTTAATCTAATAGACCAGGGTTTGAACACCCTCCTTGTGCTGCTGTGGATGAAGCAGTCTGCTGTAACTGACAACTGATGTAGAAGTATTTTTCCCTTTCTTTCTAGTCTTGAATCCACATATAAATATGTATATACCTATCTGTTCTGTTAATATGTCAACCTTAACCCTGAAAAGCTTCTTGGCACTACTGAGCAAGAATCAACCAAGCTAAGTTTCACCTCCATTCTCAGAAGGCCTAGTCATCCCTCCCTCCACAGTTACCAATCATCATTGCCATTTATTTTTTTAAAAAGCTTATTTTGGAGCATTTAACAAGTCCTCAAATACTCCAATTGTTTAGTAAATTAAGTAACATATGCATCATCCCCAGTACTACAAAGTGTTAGACATAACCTTGCAACTTGCACATTAACAGCGAGAAGCTTAATAAAACATTTCTATTTTCATTAAAAAGGAAAAATACCTGAAGAAGAAAACAAAATGCACTGCTAAAATAAGTCATCAGAAAAGGTGATCCACGTGCTTACCTTAGCCCTATGTTCAACATTGGCCTTCCTGTCCAAAAGCAGACTGACCACCTCTGCTCGGCCTTGGAAACAGGCCAGGGTGAGGGCTGTATTCCGATTAGTCTCAATTTGGGCATTGATATCGGAGCCCATGTCAAGCAACAGCTTCACTGCAGGTACGTGGCCATTCATAGCAGCCAACATCAGAGGAGAAATCCCTAGTTTACTCCCAGTCCTAAAGAGGAAAGAAAACAGACTACAGTTCCCAGAACTGAGGAATACTCTGTGAAAAATAAAAACATATCCAAGAAGAACAAAATGTTTTAAGCCAGGAAGAAACATGCATTATACACAAATTTAGACACCTAAAGCACTAGCAATTCTGAGTTGATCACCAGAAACCAGCAAAGGAAATACATCTGTAGGAAATTGCAGTTTATATACCAGAAGAAAATATTTCAGCTTTCAGAAGTTCACGTTGCTAAACACAATTTAAGCAACTTATGTTCAAAGGCAAGGCTGTACCTGATCAAGAAAAGTGTAGCACGACAGAACTAGAATACTAACTTCTTTAGGGGCCAGAAGAAATGCTAGCTTTTCTACAATGAATAAAGAGGGCACTTAAGAGACTCAGACAGATAATTTTGTTTTTTCTTACTGAAAGAGAAATATTCTAATGAATACAGAGTTGTCTTGTGAGCTTTGGCTGGTTCTTTTTAGTTCCATTGGAAAAGTGTTGGACTTCCAGATCACAGAATGGTGGTAGAAAGAGAGGGAAAGAATAGGCTAGCAAACCATATTGTCATGTAAAATTGGGATAGGAGAGAAAAGAAGTTTGTCTGTGGCCGCTAAAAAGGAACTGAAACGTTGATTAAGTTAGTGTGAACACAAAGGATAATGGGAACAATCCTGCAAGGCTGCAAGAAGGTCTGAAAACACTAAAGCCTATAGTATGCATTTCACTATACATTCAGCAACTGAGTACCTGTCCTACACTGCAGTTAATGTGATACACAGAACACACTACCTTGAATTAATTTCTGCTCCAGCATTGAGGAGAATCTTGATGATATTGACATAGCCACCTGATGCAGCAAGGCTTAATGGTGTATAATCAGACACATTCCTATGTTCTTTATTTGCTCCTCGGGCCAAGAGCAGATCAACAACCTGAAAAGACAGCATGGATATTAGAAGACAGGTTTTGGCCTTAGGTATTAACCAGGAAGTGAAATAAAAGTCACCGTACCTCCCAGCATACAGTCAATAGCTAAGTAAAGAGAACATCAGTTTTCCTGTAGAACTTTACATATGTGCTGTGCAACTAATCTTTTCATCAGCTCATATGTGTGGGTTATAGCAGCACTTGTCTTCCAAAAGGATTATATTTTACCTAATGAAAACTGCAAGTTTTCAAGTGAAGCTCCATCTTTGAATTTATCTTAGAAAAAGGGGGGATATGTCCCACTACCATATATCTGGTGCTATTTGGGCATCTCCTGCAGCAAATCCCGCACTATTAATTCACAGAATGCTCGAGCCAAGATTGACCATCTGTGTTACAGTCTTTCTAATCAAACACACAGGCCAACTGACAGCAACCAAAGCAGCGAGAGGAAGGACTTCTGTTCACTGAGCAGAAGTTTCCTCAAGAAAAATAGAAGGAGGAGGGAAGAGGGGGAGAAAGAATCAAAACGCCTCTGATGTGACACTGCACTTCAGTGATTGATTTTAAGCTAGAAAAAAAAAAAGAGCTCCTTCACAAGTTGCTAGGCCATAAACACAAAGGGTGGACACTGGCATTAAGCAGAAAACAAACAAACAAACAAAACACAGGCAGATTTAAATATGACAGAATCACATAACAATTGCAGGTGGAAGAGATCACTGAAGATCCTCTAGTACAATCCCCCTGCTCAAGTGCGTGGCTCAGGACCCTGTCCAGGCGGCTTTTGAATATTTTCAAGAATGCAGACCCCACAACCTCTCTGGGCAACCTGTTCCAGTCCTCCGTCACCTTCACAAGAAAAACAGATTTTCCTCACGCTCAGAAGAGCTTCCTGTGATTCCGTTTGTGTCCACTGCCTCTCATCCCATCACTGGGAACCACTGTAAAGAGCCTGACCCTGTCTTCTCCAGGTTGACTGCCGTAGTAGTCCTCAGTTGGACTCCCTCCAGCAGCTCTGCGGCTGTATCTCTCTACTGGAGAGTCCAGAACTGGACCCAGTACCCCAGGTACAGCTCGCTGGGGCAGAGTAGAGGAGAAGCATCACCTCTCTCTATCTGCTGCCAATGCTCTTACCAATGTAGCCCAAGAAGTCATTGGCCTCCTTTGCCACAAGGGCCCATTGCTATCTCATGATCAATCTGGTGTCCACCAGGACTCTGAGGTTCTTCTCGGCAGAGCTGCTCTCCAATAGATCAGCCTCCAGCCCATACTGGTGCATGGGGTCTAAGTGCAGGATCCTGTACTTGTGTACTTGCCTTTATACTTGCCCAAGATCTCAGCTTCCCTAGGAGGATGTTAGGGGAGACAGGCCCAAAAGCCTTAAGTCAAGACAGACAACAGTCACTGCTCTCCCATTCACCCACTCAGCCATTCTAACCACCACAGTATTAAGTTGTTTAAGCAGAATTTCTCCTTTTCCAACTCATGGTCACTCATCCCAGTCATCTCCTTTTGTTTGAAAATGGCTTCCATCATGAGCTGCCCAACCACCTCTCCAGAGACAGAGGTAAGGCTCATGGGCCTGGGGTTCCCTAGCTCCTCCTATTTTGACTTTTTAAAGTCTGGTGTGACATTTGCTTTCCTCCAGGCTTCAAGCACCTCTACTGATTACCACGGCCTTTCAAAAACTACCCCCAGAGAGGCCTTGCACCGACACTGGCGAGCTTCCTCAGCACTTACGGGCACATGCCATCAGGGAATGTGAACTTGTGTGCGTCCAGTTTAAGAGGCCTCGAATCGGACCCTTGTCCAGCAAGGGAAATTTTTCTCTGCTCGCCAGGACCTTCGATTCCTGAGGGTCAATCTTTTTAGTAAAGACTGACATGAAGAATAAGCTCTGCCTTTTCTCTGTTCTTTGTCACCAAGGCCCCTGACCCACGCAGCAGCAGGCCAGCTTTTCCCCGACTTGTTCTTTTGTTATGGTTGTATTTATAGAAGCCCTTCCTGTTACCCTTGACATTCCTTGGCAGACTAGACTCTAGATGGGCCTTGGCCTTCCTAGCATCATCCCTGCATACTCAGACAGCATCCCTATATTCTGCCTATGGAACCAGTATTCGCTTCTACCTTCTCTATACTTAGTTGTTATGTTGAATTTTGCCAGGAGCTCCTTTTTCATTCATGTAGTACTTTTTAAAATAAAAATCTAATTTACTAAGTCACCAAAGGCCAGGTAAGTCTTCTTTAGTTTGTGAGTAGCACTTCTACCGCAAAAGATCTGCAACTCAAAACTCAAAGCAGGTATCTTCCAATTTTATTTAACTACTTGAATCCCTAAAAATTCCAAACTTTATTACTCTCTTTGCCACAGAATCCTTCGCCATTCTAATGGTATGTTCTAAGGTAATCTGCCCACGATTTAAGAAGGATTTAACAAGTGTTGTCAAAAACCCTCAAAGTATAACAAAACAACCTCCCCAAAATTATCCTGATAAAAAAATGAAATCCCCTAAAGGAGTAATATAATTCCCCTTTATAATATAGGGCACGTTCATGTGCAGGACCTTTCAGTCCTGCATATTACCAACATACTACACACACAAAATTTTGATTTCCCTCATTCTGAGGCTGCAATGGTTGTGTCAGTTCTGGATGCATAAAGCAAGTGTTTCATGAACAAAGTTTTTCATTAAGAGGGAACTATAAATGCAAATAAATAGGCGCATGTGTGCATGTCTGTGTTCAACTACTTTTTTAAACTTTATATATGTATGTCTGTATATGTGCGTGTATTTTATCTATATACAGACACAGTCTTTTCTCTCTGGAGAAGAAAAAGGCTAAAATTAGATACATTTATGCAGTTTAGAAGCCTTCTTGAAAATAAGGATGTTTTATTCTATCAAGAAATATACCGTAATTTTAGGGGGGGAAAAAAAAAGAAAAAAAAAGAAAAAAAAAGAAAAAAAAAACAAAACAATTAAAACACAGTTTGATGCCTGTCTGTACCTCTTGGCGTCCGCCGGAGCAGGCCAGTGAGAGCGGCGTATCCTTCGTGCGCTCAGACTGTGCTTCTATATCCCCACCCTTGTCCAAAAGAATTTCCACTACGCCAACATGTCCAGCAGTTGCAGCAAGAATCAACGGCGTAAAACCTAACAGAAGAGAAGATCAAATTAAAAGCAACCTGGAGAAACATTAAACTACTTGCCGGTTGAAATGAACAAGTTTATTTACCATGAATTATGCTGATTTCACAATTTTCCAAATAATTCCTCTCTTATAAAGCTCTATTAGTTAGCAAAATGAACACATTTGCATTGCGCAAATTCCAGTGGCAGAATTTCAGCTCTAGAGGGACTTTTTTGTCAAATTTAACTACATATGAAATACATGACATGCAACCCAATAAACTACTCTGTGTTAGTTTTGTCAACCAAGATTTAAGATTTACACCAATTAGCCACTCTATTTAGAAGGCCAAAATCTTTTGAGTAGTCTATATTTCAACAAATCTTACTAAGATTAAGGTTGCTCAGACAGACACATTTCCTTTTAAAAATGAAGCTGGAAAGCCATATAGTATCACTTGCTTTTTATAATCAACCTATCTACATGAAGTGGAAAAAGGCAATTTTACTTTTCTGCATGCTCATCATTTTCTGAAGCAAAAGCAGCTAAACATCTGTTTGAAACTTGCTGATCCACACTGTGCATTAAGGTCAAACTTTTACTATATTAGCTCACCTTTCTTGTCTCTGTGTTCAATATTGGCACCACGTGCTATCAGAACGGATACAAGCTCTTCATGACCGCCTGCACACGCAAGTGTCAGAGCAGTGTCGTGATTACTTTCAGTCTTCATGGTTGGGAAGAAAAAGAAACAGATATTCAACATTTTAAAATATTCTAAGTAAACTTTTTTTTTTTTTTTTTTTTAATCATAGCACTAAATTAATTCTCCCCCCCACTTCCAGAATTGCTCAGAAAGGGAGTAAATTCAATGCTGAAGAGAAACTACTCACATGGGCATCAATGTCTACCGAAGGATACACAGGGAGCACGGCCTGTGACGCCACGTTGCTCGGGGCTTGGGGACAGGGCTCCAGCGTAGGGGACTCTGTAGTGTGCGAAGAGCTGGTGGAGCTGGTGGGCACTCTGCTATTCACAGCTGAAAAGCAACATTGGATTATTAAACCTCTCTTAGTGATTCCAAATTTATTTGCTAAAGATTTGAGTCCTAAAATATATATAAATATTACATGGAGTAGGGTAGGAGGAACAAAAAAAGCATTGCTAAAAAACAAATGAGTTAGTAACTCGCACACAGAATCCTTCCAGCAGTTAAATAATAAAAGTATCTCCAAACTTAAGCTTAGGAAAACAATTTTATTAGTTTGTAAACATTATGAAGATTATGGTATTAGTTATCCTTTTAAAAGTGAAACCATCACTGTCAACTTTCAGCTATATGCTCACTCTAAGCAAGCAAATAATTTATTATTAAAATGTAACCCTAATATTCCCAAATAAAGCATCATTCAGGAACTCCAAGTATTTCATGTAAAGGTTACTGCATATTAAGTTTCCATAGAAAGGTTTCAGAGGAAGAAGAGCAACAGCCACTTACTCCTTTATTGCATCTCAGATATAAAGCAACCCATGAAGGGTAGAAGAGAAACAGGCAGAAGGTGGTGATGAACAAAAATATGAAAACCAAACGACTGTTCATATGCTCCCTTAAATTTAATGTGAACAAATAGAGCTTTTCAAAAAAAGAGCTGCAAAATTCCATCATGAATCAAACTCAGTTTACCTACACAAGCAACTGGGTAGTGAGTCTGTATTTAAACACCTTTCAAACAGAACTTGATGACTGAAAATCAGATTTTACTGCATTGGTTTTACATGTAAAGGCTGAGAAGGCCAAGTCGAGCAGAGTAACACCTCTGTGCATATATCTTGCAGAGCCAGGAGCACAGCCTGGCTCTAACACAAGGAATTTGAGGGGAAACACACAAATTGAGGGCCCTCAACTCCAATCCCCTGTCAGGAAAGTTCCTGATAACCATTCACTCAGGAAACCGGGCACTAATTTCCCTAAATTTCCTGTGGTGGTGAGCCATGCTCATGCAAAAGCCCTACGTGACAAGTAATTTTCAGAGAGAAAAGGCCAAATTGCTATACTTTATGATCCTCTTAAAAATAACCTTTAATTACCTCAGATTAAGCCAAAAGTCTTTGTGTGTGAGTATGTGTGTTCTGCAATATTCCTAAAATAAGCACTTGATGGAAAACATTAACAACTATAGGTTAAGAAATAAACAGTAGCAATATCTTGCTTTTGTTCAAGTGTTTCAAAAGGGAAGATGAAGGATAAGTAATGGGCATATTAGCATGTGAACATATACTTTTGTAAAGTCTTCCCAGTAGCTGCAGTTAAAACAACTTGATATTGGTGATATCACTAACAACTTCAACATCTGCAACTCCTCAAAGGAAAACAGTGTATATGGAAAAGTCTTAGAAAGACCCTCAATACCAGGTAACATCACTGATTAAGCCTACACTTATATGACAGCGTAAGTGAAAAAAGGAGAACAGGTTGGAGTAAGGATGGGTCAAGATAGGGCTAAAAAAAAAAACTTAAGGAGGTGGACACAAACATTAGAGATAGCACTTTTCACTTGCACTTTGTAAAAGCCTATTTAATGCACAGCATTTTCCTGGGTGCATGGTCAAACGCATGCATTAAAACCTGGCTATGGCATTAAGACAAGAATATATTATTATATTTGGATACAAACAGACTTGACTTCTGCTGCACATCATAAGCTACGTGAACAAGTCAGGTTAGTTCTAGAAGTTTTGAAAGTGACAGCTCCCACACTTCATCTGCTTACTCCATATTACCATGTCTCAGCAGGAGAATGAATTAATATAATGCACTTCTCTTGCTCAAATCACTAAAGTGCAAAGCACTAATCGGATTTCTAACGATTATTCCTTTCAAAATCCAAGGCACCAAAGTGCCCTGTTAATAACTGATTTTACTTTAAATCAAACTAATCCCTCCTAAGAAAGATACTGGCTCGATGATTTCACATATTACAGCTATATATTATTATATCTATCTATCTGTACCTATACAGGTACGCACGCTGCACCCATGTAAAGCCGGAGAAAGTGAACAAAGATAGACTCAGCTATTCTAAGCTATTTTTCCTTAATGCAATACATTCAATGTCACATTTATAGATTCAACAAAGCCTCCACATTCCCTATATTTTACAGCCATGACTGAACACATCACAGCATTTTTCTCAAACGTTTTAAATTTTCATCATGTGCTTGAACTATGGGAATATGTGTGTTAAAGCCCTTTACTTGCACAATAGCAGTCATGTACAAGAGTACAGAGCACACTAGAGGGAGGAGAAATACAGTTAAACGTGGTACTTCAATAATAATTCAATCTCTGTTTTTAAATAAAATCTAAGAACTAGCAGTCCCATAATATAATACTCTGATCTTAAGTACTCAGTGCCTATTTTAAGTGTCATTTTCACTTCCTTAGCATGGTAGCCAAGCCTGAAAGCTGGCCCAATGGAAATGTCATCCCAACCTGTGCCCTGCACAGTGAAGTGCTGGAAGGCTTCATAACACCGCTGGGTGAAAAAGCATGAGATCGGGAATGGTGACACTGGTCAGACCCACGGACCAGAGCCTGGGGGTGGGTTAGAAGACACTGCTGCCAAAATGTTGGTCAGCAGATGATCTTGCAGAATGCCTTTGGGAAGGCTGCGTCATCCTTGTGCCCCAATACGCTCCTCGAGACAACAGCGATCACAATTTCTCCATTCCTTTTCCTCCCTGCAAGGTGAACTCAGCTAACACACAGCCCATGTTAGAAGTGTCTAGGAATGGTTTCTGCCATTTGGCCAGAAACCCCGGGCTTTCTTTCAAACTGCTGTTAAGCAAGGGGTATTTCCAGCAGCCCAGGTGGGCACGCAGTCCTGCCAGGTAACCCGTGCCAGCTCACAGCCAGCGGTCCTGCCTCCCCAGCAGCACTGATGCAAACCCAACAGCAGTGCAGCAGCAGAGCAGCTCAGGAGGCAGAAGGACTACTCTTTTATCCAGAATACACCCACTGTTTTTATTTAAACCTCACAAGCTGAAAGAATTTGGAGGGTTCTAAAAATCTTTTTCTGTGTTGCAACATCACCCTCATGCATCTGCCTGAGATGGAGCACAGAAAAAAGGTGTACATAAGCACATAAAAGAGAACACGTATCCTGTGGGCATCGTCACATAAAGACAAGTTCTACTCTGGTTTTCAAAAAATATATTTTTTTTTATACTTTTTGGCATTGGTGCAGTACTGAAGCTCTCAAGCCACCTCAAGGGCTGGAAAATTTGTTTTGAAATCTAGCAGTTCAAGTGCCCTTTGGGGAAATTTGCAGGATTTGGTCCAATTTGACATAATTTTTACCCAAACTAGACAAAGCTATATGAATAAATCATATGTACAGGCAAGCAGATAAACGACATAGACAATGACACACACACACAAAAAAACTTGGTCTATCAGTTTTCAAAACTGAGTTACTTCCTACTGAACACATGCTCGTCCTTTCACCAGAATGGTCATCAAAACCAAGCCCATAGCCCAGCACTGAATCACAAGCCTTTCTGAATTTTGGCAAAGAGCACCATAAATCTTTAGAATATACTTATTTTTGACACAACTTTGGGAATACTTCTGCAAACTTCAATTTTCAAAATAAAAATAGTAATAATACGAGAAGAATATCCCTCCTCAGACACATAACCTACATTAAATTTGAACTTTAAATAATAATAATAATAATAAAAATTAAAAAAACTGTTCTCCAACTTTATAAGCAACTTGCATTTTTTCCCAGGATTTTTCTTTAAGATCAGGATAAAGCTTAAGGCAAATCTTCAAAGATGTGGACGACTATTTCCCAAATGAATGAAAAGTATCACCAAAGACCTGAACAGAAATAAAGGGGTGCAAGAACCTAGCAATTTTATCTACATCTAACTCCCAAGGTATTGCTCAAGTTTCTACTTGAGCCAATGGCTTTTGCCTGATATCGCAGCTGCAGTCTGGAAACATTTTTACATAAAAATTGCTACGCTGCGAGCATGTATATTTACGAGCATATTTCAGTTTTATCTTCCATAACTAGATATTTTCAGAGCAAAAACAACTTAATCCTATTTGTGACCAAGCAACCATTCTGCTCTGAACCTTTTTGGTCTTTGCTTTTTGATAAAGGATATGCAACTTCTAACCAATATGTTACTATGTGCAGGCCCCTGTGCATGAGCAACTAAACCACATTTTATAAGTCACCATTTCTCATTCCACGTGATCCCAGGGAGCAGTGTTACTCCAAACACTCACCCTAAAAAGAGAGACCTGGACAGTCACATTTAAGTCCTTGGAGTCTCAGACTGAAATACTACCTCTCATCCTGAAAATACCAGCTGAACAGAACAAGCAGGAATAAAAATATTCCAAAATAGAGACAAAATCCTCATTGTATGTTAAAAATAGTAAGGAAGGTCCAACTTGGAGATGGACAGTTATGAAATGCGCAGTGTGAACTGAAAGAAGCTTCAACTATGCAATACGAAGTGCTTCAAGAAACCAAATTTGTACGGGCCAAAGAAAACCAACTTTCACAGCTTTGTTCTCATTAAAATAGATGATCCAAAATACGCTATTATTTTCCCTTCTATTTACACTAATAACGATACAAACACTAACGGACCCAATTACATTTCGACTCTAATAAGCTACAAATCTGACGAACTAACCAGGAATTGCTAGTAGGGTTTTGCTTTAACATAGCTAAGCAGATGTGGGCACAGCTGCACTCTGGCACGGAGGGGACTCCCAACTCCCTTAGCAGCCGAATTCAGCCAGCTGAACTGCAAGATCAATACTGTCTTCACACGTGTGCTTGTAGCTAAATTATTTAGAAAACTAAGAATTTGAGGTTGTGCAGAAACGTACACAGACTTCCTGCCTACAGCTAGTGCTGCCTGAAGCTTCGCAGAGCTTGCTGCTTCTACAGTTCCACTGGTAAGAATATAACAAAGTTCATATTTTAAAGCAGAGGGTAAAAGTGAATTAATATTCCTATTTTAGAGCAGAGTGAATATGAGCTGAACAACACATCAAGAAATAAAATTTCCCCCTGCTTCTAGGTCCAAGTTCCCACACTCACCACCAGTGATGTAGCTCCACCAGTGATACTGGAATCAGGGGAAATATTTCTAAGACACAAATACCCTCCCTAGTTATGGAAGACTCCTTTTCTCTCTCAGAGACTGACTTTGCACACTGGATACAGGGCACTGAAGCTTTTATCCAGTGTCCGTGGTTTGCAGGTAAAAAAACAGTTTTCAGAAGGCTTTTTTTTTTTTTTTGCTAAAGTATCTCTACAAAATTGAGGGCTAATAGGCAAACAGGCACATTAAATATCAGCTTATTTTAAGCACAGATCAAGCAGTTCATAGATCAAGCATAGATAAAGCATAGATCACACTGCTGAATCATAGATCCAGCGTAATTATAAAGTGAGATATCTTTACAGTTCATTTTGAAACCTCCAAAATTTGAGATTGAGAATTATGATTTACAAGGAGATCATTTTTACTACAGTCTGGAACCTTAATAAATAAATGAGTCAAATACTACAATTTATTGGAAGAGATTTAGATAAATGAAACAAGAACCCAAATACAGAAACACAGAATTCAAATGAGAATTTCCGAAGTATATTTCATTAAAGCTACTGAAATCAACTGCCTTTTGCAGTAGTCTCTGAAATGGGTGAAAACACATTTTCTTTAGGTTGCCTTTCTGTTAACATTGTTTCTAATAATTTTACATGAGTATGCAATTTCTACGGATTTTGAAATGAGGAAACTTCATTTCTAAAAAAAAATTGCCTTTAGTTAGTTACAGAAACAGTAAAACTAATGAATAACAAGTATTCATAGTTAAAGACTATATTTAAAACAGTTTTATTGAAAGGACTTGAATATAAAGGGGAGTTCCTGCTTGCTTTCAACTCTCCCTCCATCCCTAAAAATCGGACCTTTTAGGTTACTCCATTTTCTTTCATGGTATAGAAGGACAAAGTGAATTTTGTCACAAGGTTCCAAGCACACAACCTCTGACAAGTCAGTTATGAGGTTTAGGGCGAGATGACTGAAACAAGACTAGAAGATCAACTTTATTCTGTTGCACTCAGCTGACTGTAAACATTTTTGTTTTTAATAATTTTTGCTAAAGGCTAGAAAGCGTAACAGCAAGAGGTGCACCGAATATTTCAAATATATGCTATTAAAGTCTACATCATAAACAGACTTGTGCCAAGTAAATTATTAACTTCTGCTCCAAAGATTTAGCCCTGGTTTTGCGCTAACACCTAAAATTTTCCTCCTTGTATGCTCAAGCATCAAATCTTGCTTAACAACATTTAATAATCATCTAACTGCATTTTTGTTGTAAGGAAAGCCGAATGTTCTCAAGGACGTCAAGAGCCGTGGATAAACCACATCACACTACAAAATTAAAAAGGGAACTAAAGTCACTATCTCTAAAGGATTTCTTTGACTGAAATTGTAGAGATGAAGGGAGCCAATATAACACGGCCCAACTATTTGACCTACTGAGATCAGGAAAGACTGCAAAGGGGCAGTCAGTCAGTCTTGGTTTGTATGGGCCTCACTCCAGGGAGCTGCTGTTCTGACCATCCCTGGGAATCATTAGCAAAAAAGTCCTATTCCACATTTCCAAAAGCACAAGTGGAACTTCAGAGGACAGGGCAGTGACCACAGAGGGGGAAAACAGACAAGAAAATAAAGGAGGAAGCACAGACAGCAGCAAAGAATAGCCAAGAAACACAATTAAAATACAAAATAAGAATAAAAAATAAGGTTTTTTTTTTTAAGCTACAGGCCAAAGAGGCACAGTCCAAAACAACAGCGGTTATATCCTGCATATGCCCAGCAGAAAACAGAAAACCTACTGAAATAGGTGAAAAGAAACTCAACGAAAATGACACCCCTTTTCACAAGAGGGCCTACCCAACCCCATTTATATCTTCATGCAGCTACCAGCAAAAGCAAGAGTGTTTTGATGTGCATTCATCCACACAGCACGACACATTTTTGCCATATGTTAAATCTGATAAGCAGTTACTCCTGTTCAACATCCACAGTTTAGAAGGTATTCTGAAAACACAAGCCATTACAGGGAAGCACTAAAGAACTAAACTGCTTTGCACAGATTCCAGATGTGTTTAAAATGCAGCAACACTTTCAGCAGAATGGAGACATACATTTGCCAACACAAGTGACAATATTTTATAATTTTCTAGAGGTAGCTACAACACTAAGGAAATTCTCTGAGGTAATCAGCTGTATGCAAATCCTATTGAAGAGGAAAAAATTGTATTGCTTTTTTGGGGGAGTTTCCTAATGGCCACTTCTGATTGCTTATGATTAGGCTTTTAAAAGAAGCACAGAAAAAAAGATGAGGGTACAGGGGCTAAAATATATCTTCAGGACAGGAAGTTCTGCACTTTGGTAAGATTTTTGTTTGTTTTTAAAGTCTCATGTTAGAATTGGAAGTGACTGTTAGGATTAATAGCACTAATGAGGACTTCTCAAGCAAGTATTCCCAAACTGGAAAACCCCAAGATGTTTCTGGAGGGAAGGAGAGAAAGGGAAAACTGAGCACACAAATTAATGCAAAAATAGGTATATTTCTCAACCCACCTGCTATTAGGTCATCAAGAGTGTCGGTAAGCGTCTGTGCTGGAGTGGCAACCATTAATCCGTCTGGTTCTTGAACTAAGAGCCCCTGACCAGCAATTTGCTGTTGCTGTCCTACATTCTGC
>JAVCKT010001736.1:0-20451 GCA_032273925.1 Rhynchotus rufescens
AATATGCTTTTTATTTTATTTTATTTTATTTTATTTTATTTTATTTTATTTTATTTTATTTTATTTTATTTTATTTTTTGATTGGTTTGCTTTAGGCATGCATGCATCCAGGTAATAGCTTTATTCAGCCAAAATATAGGGAAGTTGAGTTATATTTCATGTTTCTTTTGATAGCATATGTAGATAAGAATTAGACTACTTAATAGCAAGTTAGGAAAAATGCTACTTGAAATGAGGAAAATATTTTGAAAAATTCAAGGACATTGGGTGTAATGTCTCACTAAATTGGACATTTAAATGTAATCATGATCAATTTTAATAAATGTAGAAGATATAAGGAACCTCAGGTTTTGGAAAAGAAGCTCTAGGACAAATTAAAACAGATTTTAATTTAATTTAAATTGAATGCTTTCCTCCTATTAGGTTGTAGAATAGGTCCTTGTAAATAAAAAGAGTTAATAATAAAGTAGTGTCAGGAAATTATTCATGTGGGTAATCTAGAAAAGGCAGATTTTAACAAACATGCAGAGTGTGGAACAGAAGGAGTATTAGTGGAAAATTATCTGGGCTATACCAAAGTATTACATAGATGTTAATACATTCATTTCTGGGTTAGAACTGTAAAAGAGAAGATATCTGCTTTGCAGTTGCATTACTTTGTGATCTTTGGCTAATCACTCTGTAGCTCTGTACCTCAATTTCCCCAGATGTAAAAAGGGTTTAAGGAAAGCTACATTTCCTTCATGCATTTTCTGAATTGCTGTATTGTGTTATGCAAGTCTTTTCCTTGCGGGTGGAGGTGTCAGCAGGGATTGCGATCTGCACGTTTCTCAGACATTAACAGGAGTCTGCAGGATGCATACAGACTGCATCTGGGCTAATGCAGCTCATTCTTAGATTACCTCTTAAATTACCTGCTTTAGATTAGCTGGTTTAGATTAGATGTTTTCCACCAGCTTCTGTCGGTCTGTTCAAGTGACCACAGGCAACCATCTATCTCCTGTCAGCAGTTCTGGGGAGCAAGTGTTATGGAAACGCTAATCTCAAACAGTCTAAGCAAAAAAAGACTACAAGCAAGCCAGATGTTAAACTAAATGGAGGTGGAGAGAGAGACATATGAGGCCAAAGGCTTCTCTTGCAGCTTCCACGTCTTGCAAAGTCACACATGGTCTTTGATGTTTTCATAGGTTTTGAAATCTTTGAGATGTGCTAGCTCTGCAGCATAATCGAGGAAATCTGAGGCCCAATCCTGGTGCAGGTATAAGCCCTAAGGAAAGAGAAAATGATTTGGAGGAAACCCCAAATTCCATAGCTAGAAACAGAACATCAGCAGGAGCTCCTACGCATCATCTGGCAGCACACAGCACACTGCTCAATATCATGCCAGGGTCTAAACACCAAAATATCACCCATAGTCACTTAGTTTATTGCTTTTAATCTAACCAACATGAGCAAAAATGGCATGTGCGAGTAGGGGGTTACAATCAGAGAACACAGATTGTTAGTGCAGGTTGAAGTTATAGCCACCATTTCTCCACAGTTAATAGCAATTGTGTTAACTAGTCTTAAATTCTAGCTTCTTACCTAATTTATATGTTTTGTTATCCTCACAGATATTTATCATTTGAGACCCACTGATGACATTCTCACACCATTCTCACATGTCACTGCTGCTTCCACACTTATGTTGCTCTTCTTCTGCTCTCCCTTTTCCTAAAGTCAAGTTTCCTGGCACAGAGGCGGTTGCTACTGAAGTTCATCAACTTACATTTGGGTTTCAATGCCTTTCCAGCTCCTGCTTGTTTTATTCTTTTTTTTTTTTCTTCCTTTCTTCTGCTCAACTTAATCATCCTAGCCATCCAGGACAAAAAGCAAAGCTTCTTAGAAACATGATTGGTTTCTGAATACATTGGCCAGAAGATGTTATAAAACTGATGCACATTTTTATTCTCCTTTCAATAACTGAGTATATTGCTTCATTCTGTGTCCAGGCATCACCAGGCTAAGGGTCTGCCAACAAAATTTTAACTTTTCAGGTGGCCTTCTATCCAGTATCTCAATACATTAGAGGTGCAGCATGACTCACACTACCATCTTATTTACAATTCAATCAAAGGCTGTAGGAAAGTGAGTAGTAACTTCTTTCCTATTGCATTAAATTTTTTAGCCCTGTACTATAAACATTTGAAAGATTTCATTTTTCTTTTTTTTTCTTTTATTTTTTATCCTCTCAGAAAGAGTAGAGGAGGTAGATAGATTATATTGAATGTGAGTCTGATTCATCTACATTTACAGTATGCTTTGCAAGGTCTATTAGCAGAAATTGTATTAGTGATCCTTAAACAAAATATTTTATTTCAAGTCTTCTACAATTTGTAGCACTGGCAAGAGTGACCATTTCTTCTAGAAGGGGAAATATTCATCCACCTGCACTCTTTATTTGAGCAAAAAGCAAGAAAGATGACTTGTTATTTTGGCATTTTTATTGGTTCACAGTGATCCCAGAAACTTTCTCTTTTACTGGGGAAAGGACAGATTCACCACCTCTGAAAGCTCAGATGACAAGCTATCAAACCAGCACTCCATTCATACCCAAAATAGGATGCAGACTTTTACTATCATTCTTAATTAATAATTGCTTATGAGAGATTCCAGGAAGTGATAAATGCTCTCCAATCAGTCATGAAGAACAAGTCACACGTTGAAGAAGCTTACAGTTTCAGAAGAGAGAAATATGTCCAGAGGAAGAGAAACAACAATCTACATTTTATACATAACTCACCAGGAGCACTGCAGCAGAATAAAAACATCTTACTAAGAGATGTAAATACAGACAGGAGAAGGTTTGTCCACTTTTGGAATTATTTTCAACTGCAGTCACAAATTATGTATTCTGCCAGCACCAAAAACAATGACAAGAAATCAGATTTAGCATCAAAATTATCCACCTGGTACGAGAAATGCATCTCCCAACCTGCAGAGCATTAGCTGACTTCATACTGTAATTGTAATGAATCTCTTATTGGACCCTTGCTTGCCTGGACAATGCCATATTGTAAGGACTAAATACATCATCAGTGAGCCTCATTCTCGTGTATTACACTAATATATCACTGGAATGACAACTGCTTCTGATGATATATTAATGTAATACATCAGTAGTGTGGGGCTCCTATGGGGTATTACTCAGAAAAAGGGGCCATCTAAAGAAAACAGACACAGAGTCAAATTCAGTTTAATTACTGAATGAAAGGGCTATCAGGACCAAGGTTACACGCAATGCTAACATTCTTACATCATCCATGAGATTAATTTGCAACCTCATTACATATTAACCTTGCAATTTTAGATGGTAATTGTAGGATTTGGATCTGTCTGCTGATGTTAGTTATTCACAAACCATAACTTCCCCAATATTTTATAGTGATCTATGAATAATGCAGCCATGTTATTTTTATTCTGTCCATCTTACATTCCAAGCTAGTTAAACACCGCATCAGATATGTAGCTCTAAAACTGGATTTAGAAAAAAAACGCTCTGTTTAAAATGCTTTGTTTGTAGTCACTGGGCACCATATAAACATTTGCACTTGCATAGTGCATTCAGGAAAGAAGAGACAACTGGTATTTGCTTTTGCAGTCAATTATACAGAATATTTTCATATATCATTTGTCTTAAAGAGTTCATAAAGCATAAAGCATGTACAATTCTGCTGTTTTTTTTCTTCATGCTTTTACAGGTTTTGTTCTTTTTCATGGGAAAAAATATTTTTATCAGAATTCCCTAAGGATTTAATGGTGCATTCTGCTGTGCTTTAAGTTAAGTTATGAGCTGGATTATAAAATGCTTTTAACAAAAGGACTTTCATAACAATATTGTGGTGTCCACTGACATGAAATATACCCAGAATTATCTTCCCTTGGCCCTATTTCTCTCTAATTTGAAAGCTACTGTATTATATGTTATGCAGAGAACCCACATATATATTATGAATTAAACTGGCACCAGAGGTGATATCATTTAAACTGGGACTTTTGGTGGTCCTTCATTTCATGTTTATTAAAATTATAAGCAAATGCTGGAAAGATATCACAAAAGAGCATCCAGCATCCAGCCAAAAGATATAATGTATATTCAATTTTATAAACATCTTACAGCCTCTAATACAGATGCTATACTTATTCTTGAAAAGACTGTTTTGTTTAATAAGCATTTATCTATTGTTAATGTCTTTAGAGAATTCATCTTGGGGTTTATACTGAAGATAAATGCAGGCGTGTGAGGGTTTATGAAAAATGTCTCAGCAAGTGACAGGAAGCCTGATATGAGTTACCACAGTCCGCTTCACATGTGGGGCAATCCACTACTTGTCTTGCATTTATTATATTTTCTTGCTAGATATTTTCTCTTTCTGTTCCCGAGACCCTTTGATACTATATACTTTTAAATACCAAACACTGACAGTAAATCTGAAAAGAATGCGTGATGTGGAGAAAGAGACAAAGCTACTGATGTAAAATGTAGCTACAATAAAATAAGGAAGAAAGCACAAAGATCTTTTTTTTTTTTTTTTAATGGTCTGTGCATGAGGAAAGAGAATCAGAATTTAAAAGGAATTAAGTGAATATCAGCTGCATGTCCCGATGATATATGTCACTTTAGCTTTCTAGGGTCTTTACATATTTTATATACACACAGGAACCCTCCCCCCCCCCCCAAAAAAAAAAAAGCTATAGTTAGAATTTCTCCAAAGAATAAACAGAGTCCTTACAAAACAAAGCATCATTGTCTTTTGAGGAAAGGAAAGTACAACATGTGCATATTTGTCTATATCTAATCTTATCTAATGCTTGTATACCTTACACCTGGGATGATAATAAATAATGCATTTTGGGTGTGAAAAAAGGTTATGGAACTACGGTAAATTGACAGTAAAGCTCCCAGTGACCTATCATCAAATTCCAAAGAGAGGGCTTTTTTTGTTATTTTCTAATTAGCAGCAACTTCTCCCTTCCTCTGCCTCATATTTCCAATAGCCCAGGGTATGAACTAAAGGGAGATCTGTTACCAACTGCACTGTAAAATCTTCAGGATGTCAGTGGTAGCTGGAATTAAATTAGATTTCAACTCTCGCAAATTAATGAGTAACCTTGAGGTGTTTGAATGTATCTGGTATGTCAATAACGTAATGCGCAACAGAAAAAGGATGAACTTTGCTCATACACCATGTGGAGGCTTTCCCCTGTGAGTTTTATATGGTGAATTATTTACTAGTTATTGAATTAGCCAGGCAAATTTTACTTTTTGACACTTTTAAAATCTGATATTTAAAATCTGCTTATGTACCTAATTGAATGGACATCATATGCAGCCTGGTTCCTTGGTGAGACAGCTCTGCACATTTAACAAAGGGCTTCAGAAATAAAATAAAATAAAAGCACACTTCCCCCTCAGCATCGGCAGGGTAGTGTGTGGAGAAAGCTTGCTGTGTTGCAGGCACCTTCTGCACCAAGAGAGTGACAGAGGGAGAAGGGATAGGGACTGGACTGCATCAGTCTGGCTCTCCTCAAGGGCTGAATGGATTTGAAACATGACCAAGTCTGAATGGAAGAGTGGTCAGAAAGCCAGGAACAATTACTTCAGATTACCAAATGCTCAAACGATTTACTTCGCAAGACAACTGCCCAGCCTCCATGTGCTACAGGGCTATCAATACTATATTTGGACAAAATTTGATGAGAAGACTTGAAGGGGGTGGGGAGGAAAGGGAAGATTCACATTGTGCAAGATGAAAGCAGGAAAGTATTTAAATAGAAATGTGTTCCAGTAACCAAAATCCCTGCCCAACATAATCTTTGTTTCAGAAAGTCTGATTAGTTAACATATTCCATCACCTTGGGAAGAATGCTGAGGTAAGCGGCTTAATTTATAGATGGATGGAACAAACTTATTTAAAAATTCTCGCTACGTTATCATGAATCATGTAGGCCTATTAAACTAATTGCTAAGTAAATTTAAGCAGTATTACAGAAGATTTCAGTGAATTTATCATCAATCTAAAGAGATCTTTGGTGGTCTCATGCTGCCCCCCACAGATATGTCTCTGAACATTCATTATGCCATAATTACAAAGTCTCTTTGAAGACGCTAAAAATCCCAAGACTCCTCTCATCAATTATTTTCACCTGTTAATTCATTTTGTGTGAGGTAATAACCTCAGCATAATAACAAATGTGCAAGTACTCCGATTTTGCAATTAAAAGCAGCAGGGCTCCTATTTTGATCATACAGACTGTGACATCCATCATAGAAAACAATTTGGGCCTAGCGGGATGACAGATGCCACACTGATGGCTCTACTAACTAACTGCCTGTCCTGAAAAAAAAATGGTCCCGCTTCAGCCTGCAGCTGCAAGCTATCTGATAGCTCCTGACCAGTCAGCAGGGGAAAGCCCGCAGTGACTAAATTACCACAAGGTAATTTTACTTTGCAAAATGAGGATTTTGGAGCCATAGACGCATGCATTCCAGTGGCTGCTGTAATTTGGAAACAAATAGTCCTTTTCATTTGAAAATGACTGGAATCACTGCCAGCGTTCAGGGAGCATTGTTTCGCTGGCCCTTTACATGTGAAATACAGTGTAATACTCATTATTTCTCCCCTTTCACATCTTATTAGATGCAGAAGGCAAGGTGGTTATCTCTGCTTTCTTTAGCTAAATCTCCACGAGTAGGATTTCTTCCAACCTCTGGACAGGTGCCTAAATAATAGAAGAGTGCTCATTTTAGCCTTTCAGTTTGTATCAAGGCTGAGTGAGCCCTGTCTAGGGAATGATCCCACTATCACCAGCGAGCCTTAAAGTGATATGCCCGCCTCTGAAAGCCCCCTAAAAACAAGGCAGCAAAATGCAGCTTATTAGCCTCGGGACTGATTCGCCGAGGAAATAATTTGGTGTTGAATTAATGGCAGAAAAGCTGTTGTCCTGATTTGGGGGAGCTGGGAAAGGAGGAGAGAGAAATGCACGTACTCTAAAAGGAGTCTCAGAAAATGTGGCCAATTTATTTTACTCACTAAACTGCATAATGCAAGACTTTTGTATTGGGCCAATTAGCTTAAAACATTTAGTGTTGAAATACTGCATACTCTCAGTAAACAAGACAACTGATTAAGCCCATAACTTTCCAATGGGAAACACGCAATGAGGCTGTCAACTAGTATGAAATATTTCAGCATGGTCTGGGATTTTGGTGCATTTTTCTTTTCTTTTTGTTTTTTAATCCAGCTAATCTAAAATCTGGTAGCTGGCTGGAGGAAGCTGGACTGCCGGGGCTGCTAACACGGACAGATGCAAATTATAAAGGGAAGCCGTTGTGGCAAAAGGTGGTAGGCACTGTACGGATTATGTTTTCAGATTTCATCGCACTAATGCAGAGCAACAAAAGATCAGCAGAGGGCCAAAGGTTAAGTATAGCATGAACTTTCACAGTGGCAGTGCACCTTCAGATGAAAAGACAGCCCTGTTTATGGCATGTGCAGACTGCAACGCTCACCGCCTCGCGCTTCCCTCCCACGTTCTCTGCGGACAAAGGGCTCGGCTCCTTGGGAAAAATCTACTGTTTCTTACTGCATCGTGTTACACTCATAAACCCTGTCAGCAATAAAGGATGTATAGGCAGGCAGAGGCAGGGATGTGCAGCTCGGATAATACATAATCATCCCAGAAAAGATACTGGCGCTGCAGCCTTTCACTGGCTTTCTGCTCGGGAGTCTGTACTGGGCTAAAGCTGGAGGTCAGGCTAATTCTTTGGGCAGAGGATGCTCAGACTCAGGTAAAGGCAGGTCGGTGGAGATGTTTGCCCAGCATTTCCAGGTACTGAAAGCAGTCTTTCCCAAGCAGCTACAAGATTCATAGCATGTAATACATACAATTTTTTTGTTTGTTTTGTTTTGTACAACTATACTATGATAAGAACAAAGGGATTAATCGAAACAAGAGAATTAGAATTACACATCTTAGATGTTCTTTAATGCAAAGCCAATAGTTCTTGCCCTTTATGCACATGCTTCTACAGTAACTAATGTACAGTGGCCATCAACAAATTACGACTCGTGACACTTTTGCTGCTGCAGTATTAAGCCCAAAGCCTATGGAGAAAATATATGGTTTTTATTACCAAATTGTTCTTGTTTACAATTCTAATATCCTCTTCATTATCTACTTTTCCAGACATTTTAGGCAGTTCTGAGGACCTGGGGCAGCACTAGTCCTGTCATAAAGAGAAATTAATGTTGTTAAAGATGGCCTAGCTGCCCTCTGGGACAGCTGAAGATGTGAAAATATAAGGTTCTGTTTTAAAGATGAAAATGATTAAAGGCACAGGCACCTTGCTCTTAGTGTAGCCACTAAAACTTTTAATAAAATACTTCAGCAGAAAAAAGCTGCTTTACTTCTTGCACTGTAAGTCTTAAGAAAAAAAAAAGAAAAAGAGAAAAAGGGAGAGCAAGAGAGAGGGGGAGAACTTTGTTCTGTAAGAAGAGGCTTGCTTTAAGGACTAATAAGCGTAAAAAGGACCTCATCATTATAAAGAACCTATTCGTCTCAGCAACAGCTCACTTAATAAAGAGTGGATGATAGAAAAACCAGTGGAGCTGTCTCCAAATAGCCAGTAAGCTAATTAGGTGCGTTGTAGCAGGTAGCCCTTACAAAAACTGACAGGCTTAAGCCAGCATGCGCAAATACTTAAGAACATTGTCGCCGCCACCGTTATTGTACCCTCTTCAAGGCTGTTGCTGCTGCCACAGCCTTACAAGCTTACGCACCTCGAGCCCTTCAAGCCACTCGGAGCGGGTTTCACAGGGGGAAGAGGAGCAAGCAAGAAGAAACGCCAACCCGCCGGATATATTATATGATCTTTTCGGGGCCCCAGACCAAAGAGACCTTTCTGAAGGGATTGCGTGGCTGTCTGGAAGCGAGTGGCAGGAGGCACAAAAGCGGAGAGCGTAACCTTTGTCCCAGCGGGGATGGGAGCGCGTCTGTCGGAGCTTCACCTTCATAATCTCACCCACCTCAGTCATTTTTTGCTGGTTAAATGAAGGTTACAGGATTTGCTCTGAAGACACAAGTCCCTTTTTTCCTTACAAAAATATTGTCAAAGTTGAAAGGAGAGTTTACGTTCTCATTTCCCCCAAGAGTCTTATTCAGTGCTCTCTCTTTTGTTTGGTTTTGTTTGTTTTCTCTACTTTGGGGAGCGGTCGGATCTTACACTTGGATCTTCTCACATGCTTTTGATTCTCTAGCAATAATCTGGTGTAAATGATGGTATTCAGAAGCCATCTGAGGACTTGCAGGTCCCTTAAAGATAGTGGGAGAGCTGCAAGGGAAACCACTGTTGGTCTGGACACTCAGGACTAAGTCCAGCTTCCCATCACTGCAGCTGGGACCTTGATACTAACTCCCTGCAAGTAAAAGCCCATGGTAATAGTTCTGCAAGCAGCAATGGCTCTCTGAAATCAATGGCTTCTAGTGAAACTGGGAGGAAGACAAACTTGCTATTAGAGAAGTAGAATTGTGAGACAAGCCCCATTCCGGCTCCATTCAAGTGGAACGAGTGATGTAAAAATCTACCTTCCTGATGATTCACAAAGCTAACTTTATCGTGACACCAAATGCAAATTAGTATCTGCCAGAATATACAAGAAAAAGACATTTTTCAATTCACAGTGCTGTCAGCAGTATATTTAAAAACCCTCCCAGCCCCAGAGGTGAATACACGGAAAAACACTATGTTCCTGCAAATGGGATCTAGTACTGTATCATTACTGGAGAAAAACACCACAGATTTGCAGAGGTAACTTTCCATTAGGAATATTTTTGACGCCAAAATGATTTACAGGCTCTAGAGATCCGACCAAGTTACCCACTTCCAAAGATATACACTGATCCACAAAATAATAATATGTTCGTGCCATGGTACAGCTTATGGAAGTGCTAAGACTTAGTTAAACTGCAATTATCAGTGCTCTCTCAGAGGTTAGTAGATAGTGTAATGTTCTCAAGTAAAAGAGCATCTACACTGTTTCAGCCTACTCTGTATTACACATACACATTCACACACATGCTATTATTAAAAAGCAGGCAAATTAGCAGGTGCTAGAAATAAGGTTGCTTGATAAATGTATGTTGATGTGGGATGCAAGCTCTTTTTTTTGTCTTCTATGGGAACCATGCCTTGATAATTCCACATTTTTTCAAATAGTTCTGTAAAGCCAGACATATTAATTTCTTGTAGATTTTTTTTTTTAGTGTTTGAATTCTTTACAAACATTAGTTTCTCTTCACAGAGGCCTTGCAGGTGAGGAAATTCCATTATTCACTTTTTTCAGAGACAGAGAGTTAAGGATGAAAGAAATTAAGGTCAGAAATGTCTACTAATTTGAGTGTCCAGGTGGAGAAAACTTGAAATAGAATTTTCAAAGGAACTAGCATTTTAGAGAACATAGGCTTTTTTTTTTTTTTTCCCTGTGCAGTTCCTGTAACTTCAGCTGCAACTTTCTACCACATCTGTAAATCAGGTACAGAGTACAAGAATATTCAAGATATACAGTTATTGTTAATAGTTTGGCTTAAGCAGTGTCTCTAGCAGCAAAGAGGAATGCACTGGCTGGGACAGATGCAGAATCCATTTTCCTTGGTCAGCACTCAACTGTTTCAGCTATGAATCTCTCCCTCACCTTCTTGCAGTCCTTCACCTCATTCACTTCACAGCCTGTAGCATGCCCAGCACATGAGGTTTCCATGCAACCCAGATTGCTCTCAAGAGCATCTTACATCCCATATACTAAAAGTCTATTGGAGAAATAAAAATGTGTGACATCTAATTAAAGGCTGACTCATGCTATCTACACACAGAGGGATCAACTGTGCTTTTAACAGTCTTTTATGTTCCCTTTCTCATGCATTAAAAAAATAAAAGGACACCAAAATGTTACCATGTGGTTCTGCTGCATGGAGGAATATTCTACCTTGTGATTTAATGGTCACTGAGGTGATTGTCTCAGTCTCTACATTAGTGTGCAGTCTAGATGTGAAGGTTTAAAGACGGTAATGTAGTCAATTCACAAAAGACATCAGCCATTGCAAGCAGACAGATAAGGAGGGAAGTTGCTGAAATGGAGACAGTGGGGCAGCAAATCCAATCTATCACAAGAAGTGATAGATGCTGTTTTGTGGGACTATAGCTTTATTCTTCCTCCAGTGATTCCTGTGATTTTTTTCTCAATTAAAGCATTAGGATTGGGTTGGCATTCTAGTGGGACACACATTAGAAGTAGTGATGTGGGAACCTGCTGTTACTTGATATTGGAAGACACAGAAAGAAAGCTTGTAACCTTGTATACAGGAAAAAATACAATGAAGGCAACCAACAATGATCAAAAATGAGGACAGTGTAGTATTTCTACAAAAAAAAAGTTCAGAAAGTTTGACAAATACTAAACAGTGTTAATTATAATTCCAATTATGTAATGCAAGGTGTGACACTAGCCTGCAATGTTTGCCCATATTTACTAAAAAATGCATGTTTTCGTCTTTCTTGTTTCTACATAATGTGGCAGAGGCAAGAGGGGACTCAATTCATCTTGCAAACATTAACATGCCCCCACAAATATCACTGGGGTATAGAATAAAAGTATAGTTCCATCAAGCACATCTCTCACTTTTTGCCCTAATCAGACTCCCAGCTGCAAATAGTGGCAAGAGCTGCCTTAGTCACAGGTCTAGGAAGAAACCTCGGTGTAGTACTACTTGCTTTCTCTTTCTCCCTCTGAGCCTAGGAAATCTGCTACTCAGGATAAGACAGCCATAGCCCCATGACTCCTATTTCTTTTTAGTCATCTTGTAGACAGTGGACATAATTAGTTTTGCAGGGTGCAAGAATCACAGAATTTAAGAATTTAAGACCTGATCCACAATTAGTAGAATTTTCTGAAAGTCTGGCAAATTATAATGTTACTGTTAAAGAAGACAGAAAGAATCTGGTATCTTCTTAGGACAGGATCACAGCTGACAATTCTTACATGGCTTTGTGAATAAGTGGCATAGCAGTTAACATACACCATAAGAAAATTCACCCATTAAACCAAAACAGCCTATGGATGAGGAGTTTTTAAATGTATTTTCATTTTGTTAATAATATAAATGGATAAATATGTTTCACACTGGAGGTATCCTTGCCGCTTTTTGACTATAGAGCAACTTTGAAAATAAAAAAAGAGTGGTTGCATGTATTTTCTTTGTTAAAACTCTATAGCCAACTTTAAAACTGTACAAGACAAAACAAAAACAAAGAGGAATTTATTTAAGATACAGGCAATAAAAAACTCAGAGATATAAAAGAGCAGCAAGTCTGGATGGTGGAATGTCTCAGAAATCAAACAAACACAAAAAGAAATCAATTAAATAAATATAATTCACAAAGCTCCACAGTCAGTATAAACATCAAGCAAGCAATGTCTCTTGTCAGTCCATGAAAGGAGAACTTTCTGGCCTCAACAACCACATGCTGAGATTTCTACATCTCTTGTATTTCTTAGAGAAATACAACACTAAGAGATAACAGTTTGAACTTACTAAGCACTAATAAACTTCTTCAGGATACTATGAAGCATAAAACCACTGAAGCCAATGTAAAATACAATTTAAAGTGTAAGAAGAAAAAAATCCTTTTCCACCAAACTTTTACACTAAAATAACGCATTTTAATAATTCTTACATAAAGCTGTATAAGCAGAAGGAAATCTACTAATATTTGAACTATTATGCACAGATAAACTGCTCCACAATAACACATGTAAAAGATCTACTTTTTTGATTCTGTGCACAACTTCAATTAGCATACAAGGAGCAACTTATCAGGTTCAGTTAACAGCAAGCACTTCTTCAAATACTCCTTTTTGGAGAATGGTCTGCAGGCTTCCATTATATCTTGTATATATGTATAATGATTATACATATCGTTTTATTTGATGGGCTTTTTCTTGTTTGTTAGTTTGTTTTTAAGCAAAGTCCTTTCCATATGTGAGATGTGATCTGTTAATATGGAGATATTATATTTCTGTGCTCCAAGAAACAGACAATGTCTCTGGTAAGTTGTGCAAATTTCTCCTTCAGCCTGTATCCCTTCCAGTCACTTTCTGCAAAGTGGAAATGAGAAATTCTGTTCCACGTGACTAGTGCATGGTGTGCTATTCAACAGAATATCATAGTGTTCCACCAACATTATCTATAAACTGTGAGAGCATGGTCCATCCTGCTTATCTAGAGCATTGGACTTGTTAATTGCAACATAATTTAAGAAGACTTCATGGTCTGCTTGGCAGTGGGAGGGAAATAGGGAGAAGACAGCAAGGAAATAACCTCTTCCAAAGCTTTTGGCCAGCATGGACTGCCTCACCTGGCATCTCAGTGGGGGTGAGTATCTCAGCACCTCCTGTACAATGGGGAAGGGCTGATCTTCTTGCTCCTCTTTCCCTCATGCAATCCGAGTCAGTGGGGTTGTGATTCCTGTCTTCCTTAGGCTGCCTTAGGCACATGGGTCCTGTCCCACTGTGACTGCGCTCTCACTGGAAAGGGCAGATTGCCAACTAACTGCTTAGTGTATAAAGACCTATAAAACTAGAAGTGGATGTCTCATTCCTCACTTTCGTACGTACAGGATAATCTATCTACAGTTTAAAAACTCAGAAAGAAATGAAGGAAAAATAAATGGTTATTTTCTTTTCTAAAATGAGTGGATTTTCTTATAATTGCTTTTCTGTTATAATTGCAGCCCATATCAGGTCCAGTCATCACCTGTCTCTCTCATCAAACAAACTCAGACTCAATTTTTTGAGTAGCAGATGCCTCAACAACTGTCCAATTGGCTACTTGTGAAATGTAAACAGGCCTAAACTACTGCTGCAGAAGGCCCTGTATGGCCTCCAGTTAGTACTTCATAAAGATGCAAGTTAAGGATTTAACTCCTGTTTTCTGAAAGTGCTTGCTTACTTCAGTAAGAAGTGATGTGCTTAGCACCTATTCCATACTCATGCTTCCCAGGAACTTTTAGTTGCTTAGCTCTCTGACTAGAAACTAGGTTTTAAAATGCCTCTGAAAATTAGGGAGCAGTAGGCTGGAGAAGTGATGCCAGTATTTCTGTACTTTGAATCTTCTTGGTTGATCCGTTGGCTTTGTTGTTAACTTTTTTTTTTTTTTTTTTCAAAGCCATGTTTCTGTACACAAATTTCCTACTATTCCAGCTAGCTGTTTCATTCCCTTTTTATTGCTCTCAGTTAGAAATCTTACATCTGGGCCCTGCATCCCAGGTGCACTAAAGCATATTAAAAGCCTGCCTGCTGCTCTTTGTACCAACATGTGCTCTTTCAGCTGTAAAAGATACTTCACAGTAGCAGCACTTTGAACTAGAAAGTCAAAGAGCTTCCTGAATTAGCAATGGTCACTGCTGGTCTAGTTACCAGCTTATTTGTTGTTTGGATTTACCTGAAGTTTGCTGTTTGCCTGTCTGTTTTAGGAATTGTAGTCAAAGGATTATGGAAAAGGTTCCTATCACTCAATCACTTGTTAAAAGACCAAAATCTGAAGGTAAACCTGTTCTGCAGCTCTGTAACTTGCCTGACTTTAATTGTAAAGACAACTCCTTTGTAAAGGATTGCAGAGGGGCGCTCAGACATTGAAAGTTTGGTTCCACTGTATCTGAGGACTTATGTGTGATTCAAGATGAGAAGGGGAAGGAGGATTACAAGCTTAGAACAAAGATAAAAATAAGTTTGAAACAAGCTTACTGGAAGAAAAAGAAACAAGCTTGTCGCGACCTTGCCACAGGGAAGCAAACAGGTTTACCAGAGGTTTCCAAGAAGGCTAGGACAAAGGTCATCTTGAAATTGTCATCCGTTTGCTGCTTTAACCCACCTCGATTTTAAGTGAGTCAGCTGTGGTTAGAGCGTTTAGAAAGGGTTAAGCTTGAGCTTGTTTTAAAAGTACTATTGTGATTTTTGTTTTCTTTCTTTTTTTTTTTTTTTAAAAAAAAGCTCCTAAGTAGATTCATTTGATCTCTTTATGTCTTTGCAAAAGAGCATGCTTAACTGCATGGCATCTGCAACTGTGCAGATCTGGGATGTACAAGAAAATGCATCAGTATATCACATTTTTGTAATACCAGAACAGAGGAGGTGGGAGGGGAAATAACAACAAAAATCCTCTCATTTAATCTATGTTGCTGGCTGACTTTTCTGTTGACTTGGATTAATCAGCTACAGTTGTTGCATAGAAGCCAAAGCGGGGGAAAAATCTCTAGACTTTCCTCTGTGTTTCTGATAACCATAGCAGGCTGCCTTGCCAGCAACAGAAACATATAAAGTTCAGTTTCTTTCTGCACTGAGATAAGAGGATCTTAACCAGTGACTGTGAGCACTGCGTTTCCTATTTCACGCTCAGTGCATAAAACTTTGGTTAACTCTCTTCATATGTCATGGACTCTTTAACGTGAAAGCTACCACTTCTCCTCACTCTGAAAATCTAATTCTTTTAGGATATTTCTTCTTTTTAGTTGGAGTCTAAAATGGCTTTGAAGTAAGGTGAAGCATTTTGGATTTTTTTTCCTTTTCTTCCCCAAACTATTATCTGGAGATGTACTCATTACACCTGCAGATTCTAGTCCTCTTATCTGCCAGTTTTCCTGGCTTTGAACTTGCTGTCCAGAGGCAGGAGAGAGGACTGAGGACTTCTAGAAAAAATAAAAACAAAAACAAAAAAACTCTGCAACTGAGGATTTAGCATTGCTGCCATGCATAACTTGACATTCAGAAGACCTCCCTCAGTCTTCAGGGTTATTCCTGCTTCTGGGACCAACTGTTTTATATGATTGCTGCATCTTCACCTCTTTCTTCCTGGAGGGGAGCTTACTTAGATCCTGGCCTCATCCTCACAGTGTTAGCTTCCTTATTTTCTGTGCTTGGGTGAGACTTAAATGCAGGTGAATATATGAAAATAGGTGGAAGGAGAACAAGCAGTTACTGAATTTGAAACACTGATTTGAAATCAGTGGGGTGAATTATGCTAGTTGTTTTGCTGTTAAGATTTGAGGTTCATCTTCCAGTTACTGCTCTGATCAAATGAAATTCTGAACCCAATAAATCAGTGAAAAAAACTCTCAGTAATTTCTACATAGTCCAGATTTTGCTTATGGCCATCATTGAAGGTAAACAAGATGTAAATAATTTGCCCCATTCAATTCAGAAGAATGAAAGAATTTTACCAATTTAAAGCTATTCCTTAATCTTCTCATCTCATGCTCACCTTTGTGTTTATTTTTCCACATCGGCACAATGACTGCAATAGTGATGTGAAAACCTAATCCTAAAGGGAAAACAAAGAGACTATCAAAGCTAATCCCCTATTTAAAGACACCTCATCCATTTCTACCTATAACTATTATAGCCATATAGCCATATATTCTCTATAGCTATCTATCAGCTGTGAATACAAAATAGGTAGATACAAATGAGTCATATTTTGCATGGCTAAGCCACCTGGGTCCTCTGGTCAAGGTTGAACTGGGCTCAATGGTTATACTGTCTGCTATAATAAATTAGTAGTGCTTTTGTGCTGTGCCTCTAGCTGTAATAAGGATACATGCATTATGGGTGTCACCCTGTCTCTGAGGACAATTTTAATATAGCTTAGACAATAGCCTAGCTAAATAAACAATGAACTAGTCATGATATAGAAAAACAGTGCAAGCTCCAGGGTATGAAGCTTAGCAAAGGAAAAGAAAGCAAACAAAACACTGAAAAGATTAGCAAGTAACAATAAGGGAGACACTTTTAAAACCATAGATAACCTGGGATAGGTATTTGATATCACCTCGGAGGATCTGATTCAGCAAGACATTTAGAGATAGGCTTAACATTGTGTGCTCTCTTAACCTTCACTTACTTGTTTTGGCTATTAGCTGCTAAAAAATTAAACCAACTTTTAATTATTTTTTGTATCAAGGCCTTGAGTTTCAAAATATAACCCTAATGAGGTACTGCTACTGGAGGCAGAAAACTAAAGCACTGTTGCAACCGACATTACAAAAGTACTAATTCAGATAAAGCTGTGCCTACCAAAGTACAAATTCAGATATAGTTGTGCCAAAGTACCAAAGTGCTAATTCAGATATAGCTAATTCAGATATAGAAATATGATGAGAATACATTTGGAATGGATGAACATGAGAGTTAAGTGAGTAACTGCAGAGCATAAACAGCAGGTATTCCTGACCAGATTATTTAGAGATCTCTGAATGTTCGTCAGAATGAGATTCACCCAGTTTGGTCCTATCTTTCCCTTGCCAGGGGTTAAGCCTCTCTGGATTCAGCTACTGGATTCAGGTCCAGTGACCTCTGGCTTCTTCTATGACTTCTGGTCAGCCTCATCTCTGAGGTCAGCCTCATTTCTGAGGGCACGCTATGCAGTATAGTTTTGGATAGCCTGTTGGACAAACCAAAATGAAGTATTGATAAAAAATATGCTGTTCAATCGCAACTTGGTGCCACAGTACTTTCCCTCTCACAAAAATATGTACATCTTCTTCCTCTGATAAAGTGCATGGGTTTTCACAGATAAGGAAAGGAAACCTAGGTCTGGATTACTGTGCACAAAGTTTTGTAACTCTCCTATGAAAAAAATGCCTCATCAAATTTCCATGTGGCTCAATCTATTCTTCATTCACGATGAATTGGATACATCTCCAAGCAGTGTGTGTTACTCAGTTTGATCTGTAGCCTTTCAGTCAATCCATCACTGAGTAGAAAATTGTTAATTTCTTCATGTACTTCTTCAATAAAATCATCAGTATAGGATCAAAGTGCTCCACAAGTCTAAACTAATTAAGCTTTACAAATACTTTTAAGGAGTGGAATGACTTTTTTATCCTATTTACAAAGAGGAAACTAAATCACAGAGATTTTAGATCAAGGAGTCGTGTCCATTAATTTTGAGTCCCCAGAATTAAATGCTTAGATCCCAATTTCCCAGAGCTCTAAGTGTTTTATAGCACTTTATATCCTTTTATAGCATGTTATTTACAGAGTTCCAAACAGCCACAGTTAGGTTTGTGATACCTAACACTTTGGCAAATGTGAAAACTCTCAAGTAGGTTACAAGGAAAACAAGGATCACATTCAGCCACTAACTGCAAAAAGTTTAAGTGACTTGCCTTGTTCAATACTGGTATGCTGCTAGGAGCTAAATTTGGAATCTGATTTTCTAATGAGACATCTATGTGCCTTTCCCATAAGATAATCTTTTTTTTCTTTCCTGCAACCCTGACTCCATTTTTATATGCCTTTCAGCTTACTCAGCAAGTTTTGTGCCAAAACACTAGGTAAAAAAATAACAATGAAATATGAGACTATTATACTTTATATTTCCTGGCTTTTGGGGAGAGCAGGATAGATAGAAGTATATAGCTAAACCCAGGGCAATGCTCAGGGAGGAAATGTGCTGCTGGATGTTGTTTGGTACCTGAGCCATGCAAGGGTACCTGCAGTGGTGTGAGGCAACCTCAGTGCTGTGGCTACACAGGCAGTCTGAGGTTAGCCCCTCAGCTCCCACTCACTGGCCCCCTTCCTGGTGATCCCTATCAGGATGTATGAGTCCCTTGGATCTCACATGCCTTACTCCTTTAAAAAAAAGAAAACCTGGGAGACAGAGAGTTATGTTTCACTCCAAAGAGATCCCATATTCATACAACTGGAAGACCAGATCTCCAAGACATGATATGGTGTCACCAAAGCTGTCTACATTATCGAAAATGTTACACTCCATACTTTTTTTTTTCTGATTTACAGGTTGCTGTATTCAGTAGCCATGGGACGGTCTGTCCCTGTTAAATTTCTTACATGCAAAATGTACATTTGTGCCTAACTTCTTTCTTGGAAATGGCTGTACCTTTTGTACTTGAAATTTTCCCAATATATGCAACCAAAAGCAGCTATCTGGCATGAGAAACCTCATCCTGAACAATTCAAGTCTAACAATATAATAAGCAAGAGTTTTATTGGGGAAATTGTTAGTCAGTCTCAAGCACAGGCATCATTTTCTGTGTTACCTATAATAAAAGGTAATAACTGTACCATATTTTAATGGTTGCTGAAGAAAAAAAAATGTTAATGGTAAAGCATCACCTGCTCCAAAAACTGTGAAGCAGACTTATTTAGAGCTAGAAGCTAGTTTAAAATAGCTTGTAAATGACAGCATTGGATTACAAACTTAGACATTTTTGGGAGACTTCCAGGAATGATTAGTAGTAACCTTGCTTATGACACAAAAAAACGAATATTTTTACATCAGGGACACATTATCAATACAGATATATCCTCAGAAATTCATCCAGAATATTACTTCTTAGAAAGCTATTCTTGCTTCCCGCATGGCATTGATTTATGAATGTTTTAAAACATTACATTTGCATGATACACAAAATACATGTAAGTTATAGTGAGACTGCTCTATGAGTGCACTAGGTGAAAGTAACTCATGACTCTCCTATGTCCTTCAGTTTAATGTAAAAAAAAAAGAAGTTCTGTCTTCTCAGCAAATAAAATTAAAGCAAGAAATGTGAGTCTCACAGGAGATAGCAATGCTGCTAATTATTTTATTACATATATACCTCTGTCATCAGTGCTTATTCTTTGTGAAGAATATTTTGCTAAGATTATGTGGCACAGTCACAGCAGATTTTCTGTGTGGAAGGTGGAATTGCAACTCTTTGGCAGCATATCTGTTTTTTCCTGGAACTATGATTGTGTGTTTTCATCTGGCACCTAAACAGACCATATGAATGACGAATCATGGACTGAAGGGCAGCCACTGCTCCTTTGCTATGAGCCAGTGCCCTCTTCTACATGCCTGATGTCGGCTTTGGAGGACGCTGCCTTGTTTCTAATTTATCTTGCTGCTTAGCACGAAAGGCTGCCATGAAGTGGGATAGTCACAGCCACTTTAGTCACCACCGAAGTGAGCTATAGGTAGCATTGCTGCACTTCCATGCTATAAGGACTAAAATCTGAGTGAGCACTGGGACAGTTCACTTGCCCTAGCATAAACCTCAGGTTCTGCCCTTCAGTCCAGTGGGAATCTACAGCAAAAAGCAAAGAGAGCAGAGTACCCCAGAAGTATTGCCAGCATGCCAGCAGTTGAACAGCTGAGCAAGTCTATGTCAGCTGATGAAAATAAGATATAATATATTCAGTGACCAGGGAAAACGAATCACACAATTTCCTTCTGATGGTAGAGAAGGCTGCAGTTTCCCTCTCATAGGGCCACAAGGAGACAGAAGAGCTGGGCATTTGTTCCAGTGCTCAAAAAAAAAAATGTTGCAACCTGAGAGCATCTCTTTCCTCTTAC
>JAVCKT010001737.1:0-11875 GCA_032273925.1 Rhynchotus rufescens
TGTCTACGCATTCATCTAATTTATATCACTAGCTGATTACTAGGAAAGCTTGCTGGTCTTCACCTGAGCAACAGTTTCTATTTCCCGTTCAATTACTATAATGAAGAAACAGAATCCAAATGGTTGCCCAGTTCTGCTGTACCTCCTGCTTCCTTCTGAGAGAAGCCCAGTTGATCACCAGCCTGGTCCAGGCACTGCCAAACACCCTCTCCTCCCTGCACACAGGAAGCAGTTCCCTATGGAGGAGACAGGGGTGGGAATGAGGAATGGGATTGTCACAGTAGAAGGGGAAAAAAAAATAAAGATGTTTTGGCTCCACAGCCCATGCATCACAGCCCCTTCTCCAGCAAGAAAGCTCCAGAGGGAACTGGTAGCAGAGGAAGGCACTTCCAAATGGCAGCACTGAAACTGCAGTGCTGGAAATGGAGTTGTGCCCTGCAGTGCTGACATCTCCGTGCTCCTTGCAAGCTCAAGTTGGCTCCTGCACTCTCCATTTTCCCCTCACCGACAACAGCAGCTTCTCAGGAACAAGGCACCTGGGTCCTGAGCACCCCTGGAGGTTTGGCTCCCAACCCCTTTTCCCCGGACAAGCCTTGGGTAGGGAGACAGTTCCTGGGAGTCAGACCCAGCTCAGCCCTGCTCTGCCAGGACCCCAGTACCAGCCCCGGGGAGCCACAGCCCCTGCAGAGCTCTGACATGAGGCAAGCGACCTGTTCGTCTCTGCTGAGCTGTGGCAACCTCCTTAGCAATGGCGAGGTACCCAGACCCTCGCTATGTTGCCCCAGGGGTAGAATAAGGTTCCCCCTCCCAGCCAATATCCTTGTAGGCCTGATGCCCTCTGTCCTTCAGACTTGAGAAACTAAAAACAGTGCTTGCAATTTC
Source organism: Rhynchotus rufescens (assembly GCA_032273925.1). NCBI lineage: Eukaryota > Metazoa > Chordata > Aves > Tinamiformes > Tinamidae > Rhynchotus > Rhynchotus rufescens. The sequence continues at coordinate 883 of JAVCKT010001737.1, forward strand.
AAATTCTTGAGCTGAGATGCAATCCTGGATAATCGTGACTCTGCCAGAATCTTCTTTTGTGTTTTGCTCAACGACAGAAACAGGAATTTCCACATACTACAGCCCACGTTGGACAGAAGGGTGATGGATGTCAGAGTGCAGCAAAATGCCTCCCTTTCACACGGTAGCAAAGTGTGCCAGTCACGCCGGCACAGTCAGCAAGATGGGCCCAGCCTTTTTCTGGCAGCGTCTCCTTGTTTTGGCACGGTCCGTGCACAAGGTGAGTGGTATCGGTAGGCGGCAGTGGCCTACTGTGTGTGAGGGCAGCGCGGCGCCGTGGGCCGTGAGGCGCAGCATGGTGGCGGCCTGTGAAGCTGCTCAGCGGTGCAAGTCTGGGCTTAACGACTCTGCCTGCATGGCGAAGGCACCCACCTCTACATTACCCCCACTCTCAGTAATCTTGACACCTTGCTCAGCTTTGGCAACAAACGGACAAGTATTAGGTGCATAGGTGGGTGTCAGGGAGAGTGAAATGTGCTTACAAGAGATGGAGGGAAAGTGTGCTTCTTATTTGTTATTTAAAACAGTGGGAAGAATTTTCATGTTGGAGGAGGAAGGTGGACTTAGAGATAATAGCCTTGTGTGTCGGGTATAGAGCAGGTTTCCAGCGTCAGAGAGTGAAAGTTGAAGTGTTTCTTCTCCCGTTGTAGGTGGTAACTGCTTTTCTATCCCTGCTGCTGGCAGCTGTCACCTGGCATTTCACAGAGCTGCTGTCCCTCTCCGAGCTCAAGGTGTGGATGTCTTGTGATCGTATTCATGAAGGAGTTAATGTAAAGGGAAAGCTGCAACAGGACTATGGAAACACCGTGGATATCTTGAACTTAACAATTAGCACCTTGACAAACCACCTTGGTGTTCCCCCAGATTATCATAACTTTATTCTCTGCTTCCCTTAGGCATTCTGGGAAAGTGAATTCCCACACTTAAATATTTGTCTGTAGGAAAATACTATTCCATCCTGACAGCAGAGAGGAAGTCAGTCTTTTTTTTTTTTTTTTTTTTTAATAGCAAGAGCCATCGCAATAGAGCACAGTGACTATTTAAGTGGGGTGGTGACAGCTGGTGGTTTCTGGAGAGTGGTAACACTTCATCTCAGATGAAATCCCATTGGGAAAGTCAACATTTAGCTATTTTATTATTCATAGAAAACAAGAAGGAAAACTCCCAGCCTGAAGTGAATGCAAAGTGTGAGGATGAACTCAAAGTATGCAAGCAGACTGAAATGATAAATTCCTTTCTCCTGATAGCTTCCAGTGCCTGACTCTAGCCCGATGGAGTCACAGCTTGTACATTCCTTATTTCTCTTGCGTACGGCAGCATACACTCCCTGGCCCTGCTGGGCCCAACTCCTTTTCTCCTTTTTTTTTTTAATGGTAGCTTTCTTATATCTGGAATCACTGACTGTCAGCATGCTGAACTGAGTGAACAGTTAAATCCTAATGCTTGACACAGGAAGGAATTTTGCAGTCTCTCCACTGTAGCAGGGTTTAGCATCAAAGACTTCTTGTCAATCCAGGCATTTTCTCATTTTTGTGAGCAGTCATTTCTGATTTCTTTAAACTCTGGAATCTTACTCTTTCTACAGAATCACCCTGTCTTTATCACTTGAAAAGGAACACTCACAAAATGGAAGTAATTTTCTGAAATTGAAATAAACATGCCGTTTTGCATTGCAAATTTTTCCACTGTATTTCTGTAGAACTTAGCTACTACTTTAGCATAGACTGAAAGTGACACTTGGTTCAATCTATGACACATTCAAAGATGAGCTCTTTACTGTGACAGCCTGGGATTATTGTGTACATTCCAGAGTGCACAGCAGTCCTTTGTTTCTTGTGTGAGAACCAACACAAAGGACTAAGAGGTAGGATCCCAAAGTGTTATTTGTCTGGCACACATAACACTCAGAATAAAGGTTGGTCAGCACACAGCAAGCAAGGCCATGTGTAGAGAAGAAAAAATAAGTCAAATAACTCTGGTGAATGGTTGATTTTACCATGTAAGGGAATTGGGTAGAGTTTTGTGGTTTTAGAAGAGGCCATGATTTTGCATGCAGTGTGAGCCCCAGGGTCTCAGTCATAATTTTTATAAGGTAAGGGAGCTAATACAGATTCCTTTTGCCAAATTCCAATTTGCATTTCCACATTCATCCTACTAGAAGTTCCCCTTCAGGTTCAACCATTTGTTGCTATTGCTGCTAATGCAACAGGTAGGTACTTTCCAAGTGGTGCCCTGCTGTGGTATGCTGTAAATCAGCTGCCTTATTAGAACGTGGGGAGTGTGGAGGAGATAAGATGTTAATTACTATACAAAGTGGTATTGGCTTCTTCTGAAAGAAACCTGCTACAATGGACGTATTTCTGTAAGCCTTTTCCCAAGAGATGTGCAGCTACAGAATTAATCTCCTTGCTGCTAAAGTCAGACAAACCCTGTTCTTTTCCTGAGTCTCATGTAACTACAGGGTTATCACAACAGAAGGTGACTGACAGAAAAGGGAGATAATGAAGCAGAATTTCAATGCAAAGTTGCAACTTTTCATAATAATTCCTTTGATCTTGTTCTCCCTCTTTCACATTGGCTGAGGCCATGAGCTGTGAATATGGCTTCAATAACAATTAAAAAAATAGCAGAGACTAATATCAAATTGTTCAGCCACTTCATCTTTTATTGTGTGTATGAATGCGCCTAACCAATTTGAGAAGACAGCAGCTTCCCTCAATTTACTTAATGATGAGTAAATCCCCCTGTGTAAAAGAGCTTATTAGCTGGTGAATTTTACAAGATTTAGATTTTTCTTTGCATGTGGACAATCAGGAATGGTAAATTGGTGGCTCTTTCAGGTTGAAACCACCCCAACTTGGGTGGAGCAGGCTTCACACAGCTCTGGCTGACGGTTTCATCCTGTCACTAGGCCAGGGGAAGCAAATTAAACTGCCTGGAGTTGTTGCAATTAGACATTCATCTCTGCCTAGCTGCTGATTAACTTAACTCCTCAATATCACACTGCCTACCAAACAATTTGTTATTCAGCCATAAACATGACTCTAACAGCTCACTGTTCATCCTGCAAGCACACGAGCAGTCACCCTTCCTCCCCAATCAAAAACTTCTGTTGTGTATTTAGCAGATATTGGACCAGCTCCTCACTGTGCATTCGTCCTAGCAGGGGTAGGAACCTTTCCAGGGCAGAACCAATAAACAATAGCTGGATAAAATCATAGAATCATAGAATGCCCAAGGTTGGAAGGGACCTCAGAGGTCATCGAGTCCAACCCCCTTGCACACCCAGGGTCACCTAGAGCATGTGGCACAGGGCTGTGTCCAAGCGGGTTTTAAAGATCTCGAAAGAAGGAGACTCCACAACCTCTCCGGGCAGCCTGTCCCAGTGCTCTGTCACCCTCACAGTGAAGAAATGCTTCCTTAAGTTCCTGTGGAACTTCCGATGCCTCAGTTTGAATCCATTTCCTCTAGTCCTATCACTGCCCACCACTGAAAAGAGGCCGGCCCCCTCCTCCTCACTCCTACCTTGAGGTATTTATACACGCTGATCAGGTCCCCCCTCAGCCTTCTCTTCTCCCGGCTGAACAGGCCCAGCTCCCTCAGCCTTTGCGCTTAGGGCAGATGTTCCAGGCCCCTGATCATCCTGGTAGCCCTGCGCTGGACTCTCTCCAGCAGCTCCACATCCCTTTTGTACTGGGGAGCCCAGAACTGGACACAGTTCACAACAACTTTTGTTGGAGTTCCTTCAGGTCAGCTGCAGCATTCTTTCCCAGTACACTTGCTTTCTGCATGCTGAATGATATACTGGATGACTCCTCTAGGTCACTAAATGAATTCTTAATATTCCAGCTTCTAATTCTAAATTTCCTGACAATTGCAGGGTAGAAAGATTTTTTAGAAAAATGAGCCTTAATAGGAATGTGTGGGAGGGCTGATACATACTAAAAAGACCATAAGATCACAGCTGCAAGGGGGAAGGACGTATGGTATTAACATTAAGTGATTAACTTGCAGGAGATTAAAATGAGTAATATGATAATAGCAGAGAAAACATTGTTCTCTCATTTATTTAGTGTCAAAAAGTGCTTGATGTCCCATAGATTGCTCTTATATAAAGGGAATTTATTGACCCATGCCAAATATTACAGTAGTTCTCACGTGTAATTTGGGCTAAGCAATGAGCATAAGTCTCTCACTAAGGCTATTTCTGAGTAAGAAACCATGAGCAGAAGAAAACAGAAGCTTTCACAAAAGCTAGCTGAATTGAACTTCCGCATCTTCTTTTTCTGGTAGGAATGTGCACAGACCAGTTATAATATTAACAGATTTACCCAGAATAATTTGATATTTAAGAAAGGCTATAGGAAAATTTCTTTCATAATATAAGTTAATTGGGAATCTGTGATGAAATTTAGTGAGATAATGAGGAGCAGACAGAAGAGTCAAAGGGATTACTAATACTTTTAGATGCTTTTAGTGGCTGACATTGTCGTTTTTAGTAACTTAGTACCCCTGCATTGCAGAAAAGATAGAACAGTCTTTCTTGCTGAAAAAATAGAATACGTTTCTCGTTAGTGGAAAAATATCCATTGTGATCTTACTTTATTTCCTGCGGTAAATTTTACACTAACTTATGGTACTACATCTGCAAACAAAATGAAAATGTTCCATGAAAGAAATGGTGATATAATTGAGAGAGATGATACTACTAATTATTTCCTCAGCCTACTTTTACGAGTCCAAGTTTCCCACTTACACTGAGATCCTCCCTGGCTAAAAGGCTCTAGAGCCCCCGCTGGTTGGACTGCAGCAATAGCATCTTCTTACCTGCTCAGCAAACAAACATGGTGATACTCTGTCGTAAAAATTCCAGTGAGATCTCACAATGTCTCCAGAATAGCCTTTAGATCTGACAAGAATTTGATTGTAAACAGTATGGTCCACACTAAATTGGGGTCCTATACTAAAACTAGCACAGGCTTGTCATAATCCTCCATAATCAAAGGAGAAGGAAGGCAAGATACCATGCTTCAGCCCACTGCTATAAATTTCTTTTTACAGATAAATTATATTTTGTGACCAGCTGCAGAAATATTTGATACAAGTCATGGTAGTTAGAAGGATGTCTGTGTGACCTGAATTCTACACATAATCTTGAGACATATTTGGAAAAGCCTAGATTCAGCGATTATTAGTAAAAGAAAGATCTATTTTAATTTCCTGCTTAGTACAGGCTATACAATTTCATAAAGTGATTCTGACATCAGTCCTATGCCTCTGGTAGAGAAGTAGGTACTATATTATGCAGTTTTAAAATCTGGACTCAGTAAATGCATATAATGAGAAATTTGGTATACCTCTAGCAAAACTGTCTCATTAGCTAACAACACTGATGTGAAAAATCCAAACCTTATTGTCTCATTTCTCATGAGACATCTCTTTCTCTCTTTTCTTTTTTTTTTCCTTCCCTAAGGTTAAAGAAATAGCTATTTCTTTTGCCTCATCTAAATATTGAAGAAGGTTACTTTGTCCTCGTCACCTCTTAAAACTTCTATTTGCTAAATTAATTATGTCAACCTAGTAGAATGCTAGGACCAAAGAGAGGTTGAGGCTGCTGGAGTCTGTTCCATTGTCCTGAACTGGCTATAAACCTTAGAGAGAATCCCATTGATACGTTTCACATGACTCTATGGTCTCACCAGAGAGAAGTATATTGGACACTCAGGTTCTTTCCTTTCAAATTTCATTGAAACATGATGTTCTAGTTAGTTATTTTATTATCTTTAAATATGCCCTGGATGATTTGGTGCAAATCTAAAAAAAAAGCTCTTTTATTTTCTAAGCTGCTCTGACTTCACATTGAAGTTCTTTGAATGTATTCAAATACTATTAAATAAGTTAAACTGATATTTATACATGCATTAGTTGAATATGGCTTTTCAAATGAGCTTATTGTGTTACATATACGCATGTATTTACATATAGATGAGCATATAGTGTAATTGCAGAATGTCAGTTCACAGCTATTTTCAGGCTTTTCTCAACATGCAAGTGATAAATGTAGGCAAAAATTAGTAATGAAAAAAACAAAACAAGAAAATGAAAAACATTTTAAAATCAAGTTGTTAATCAGATCACAGACATTTGAGCTATTTTATTAGTATCTGTGAACAGAAAAACAACCATTTCAAAACTTTTCCATTAGCATTAGATGTTTGCAGTGTATTACTCAGTCTTTATTATCTATTCTGACTGTTTTCAAATTTACTTTGGTTGTTTTCTGCCTAAGCTGTTCCAGAGTTGATAGACATTCCTCTGATGAGCAATTTGAGAGTCTGCCAAATAGAGACTTGACTTACCCAATGTTATCTGTCATAAAATTATTTACTATATCATGACTTTAATAAGATTAAGAAATTCAATATAGCTGATTTACATTTCTATGTCCAGGTTTTATTTTGTTGATAGTGGTGTTTGAGAAAGAAGAAACAGATAGGAAAATCAGAGAAAAGGACAGTTGTCAGATTAGTCTGACATTTACTGTAGAAATTGGAGAGTCTATACAAAAATTAATATTAAAATTCTTACTTGTATGTCATTGTAAATATTGGTTTATGGCAGAAAATTGAAAACAGTTGTGCCTTTAATTATGTGAAAAAGCCAATCTCCTGCATACAAAAAAAAAAAAAAATGTATCTGAGGCTCTCCAATATGAAATATGTCAAAAAGTATAAAGGAAAAAAGGAAATAAAGCAATTAAGTTAACTTGTTAACTTAAATTCACATTACTAAAGGAAGTTTTAGATAAATCAATACAGTTAATATTGGCAAAGAAAGGATTTCAGAAACATTTTAGTGTTTTTGAATTTTCATGGTCATTCATTTGGAAAAAGATTTGTCTAGATACACACGCCTGAATTTGAGCTTACATAGATACCTTAAAACAGTACTTTTCATGAGAGCAAACAACATTAGAGTTTTGAAACAGCCATTTTTTGACTTTTTTCTGTGTTTTTGTTAAAAACAGAAGGCAATTCTGTTTTTGAATAGTATACAGTATACCAGCACTTTTGACACTTTTGTTTCCGTGGATCAAAGGAAGGATCTGAACCTCTGAAACATCATCAATCATAATCCCTGCTACAATCTGCTGATATGATCTTGAATGAGTCACTTAGTACACTAAGCAACACCAGGTCATAACTTAGCTGACTTAAAAATAAAAGGTGATATGACCATTAGGGGCACATCTCTAATTAGCAGGGAAATATCGTTGCTCTGTACAATCATATTGACTAGTATGTCTGGACAGTGGTTAACTGTGTTATGTGAATGCATCCAATAATGAAAATACCTAAAGTCATTCCCCATATGCACTCCTTCAATTGTTGCAGTTACACTGCAATACATCTTTATGCTCCTCATTTATATCTAAGTAGCATCCATCCTTCAGCTAATTTGCAGTTAGCTCATTTACTAAACTAGCTTAAATAAGCAAAGCTTTTTTACTAAGCTTAATGAATATCTCTCTAAAAGGGCAACATACAGCAAGATGTAGACATAGCAGTGATCCCTCTGTTCCTTAATTATAAAATGGGAACACAGTGATCATTTTAATTGCGATCTCGGCAAAAGGGTTCTCACTAGACAGATCTCTGGGTCTGATCCACTCTGTGACTGGAGTCTGCTGTACCAACATTGTGTTATTGAAAAGACTCAGACAGGCATGTATATGAAATGTCTAGTTTGCAAAAAAAGGGCTTTAATAATTTTCTATGTATGAAATTGCACTAGTGTGTTTTTGCTTGAAAGAGGTGGTTTTGGATGCACATTTTATTATGATTTTTCCCCATTTTTCTTTGTGTTTGTTACAACAGAATTATACCACTTCAATATTAGAAAGAAATCTATGACAATTCTACATATTTGCCAAGAATAGGAGATAAATAATTTTATTTTGTTCATGTATACTCCAAGAACTGTGATGTGTATCTAAAATCTCTGTATAGCAAATGAGATTAATCTGACCAAAGATTAGACGAAAAAAAATAGGATAGCTCACTCACTGGAATTACCCACCCCACCACTATGCTACTTGCTTTGGCTACATATTTAGTTTTTAGATGGATAAGAATGAATGAGATGAATCTCATCCTGTGATACTATATGTCACACTAAGCATGAGGAATATAAAGATTAAGAAAAGTGAATCATGAATGACTTAAATAGGATAATACCAATTTCTTTCATACTCCATCTCCAGAAAAACAATTTTTGTGTAGGCAATTTCTGTTAACCTTTTTATCTTCCATTCATTCTATCTTGCAAAAATCTGTTTTCTCTTTAGACTGCATTTATTGTACTGTTTTTTTTTTTTATGCTCTCAGTTTTGAAAATCAAAACAGTTGTTGGATCCTTCCTCTAGTTTATACTACAGTCTCAGCAGTTTCATATGCACTGCTACCTAATTTTCTATTTTTCGCTCTTCATTCTCATTCTAGGCACTAATCACTGCCAATTCTTGGACTATTTTTTATTTTTTTTATCTCTTCTCTCTTCTATCTGATTTTTTTTCTTTATCAGTTTGTTTTCTGAATGCTTTCTGGAGAGAGGAAGATACAGAGAAAACTCATATAACCTAACTTTAAGAGTTATGAAATTCATCAATTTACCTAGATTTTCATAGATTTTACAGTTGGCTAATCAGGATCAATAAGCACCTTCCAGGGGTGAATTTTACCATTATCATTTTTCTCATTTTGTAGTAAATGGGGTAAATTCTATTCAGAGGCTTGTCTTTAAATCCTTTATTTTCAATATGTATTTTATTTTTCACTGCTTTCTGGGAGTCAAATCACACTACACATGATTCTATTTATAGCAAGTAAGCCTTGAAGCTCTTCATAGGGATAAAACTGAGAAGTTTGATTTGAATGATCAAAAAGTGATTAGGCAAAATTTGAGGAAGGACTTTTTATTATGCAGGTATTAGAGGACCAAACTCTACTCCAAACTCTACAATTTCACTACAAACATTTGCAGGCTCTTACCATAAACATCTGGAAAAGTCTAGCAGATGATTAGTTGATTTGAGTCATGAAGGGTGAAAATAAAATATATACAATGATAATAGAACTGCACAGAATTTTCCAGTCTTGTATGGAAACCACCTTGTCAGAGGCATCAAGGTTACTCTACTTGCTGTATTATTTTAATAGCTAAGCAGTAGAACTTACACCTGTTAATGACCCTTGTAGGTCTTGGCTTGAAAGCTTGTAGAACACTAAAATGAGACAAAAAGTGGTTCACTTTTCAACATTTATTTTTTTGGCGTTTTTCACTTAAAGTTCCCAATAAATAGTTTTTTTTTTTTTTTTTTTTTTTTTAGATGGAAAGTCAGTCTCAAAATGCTGTTCTATCTTCTTAAAAAGTCTACACCTTCCTGTCCAGGAGTTCCAAAGCTTCCTGTAGCTGTTTGTGACTAACTAAGCTTTCCTAGGCACCAAGGCAAATATGGGATGGGACTTGATTCTGCCTTCTTATATGAAAAACAGAGGCATCATCCTCCTCCATCACAGAGAATGTCAACGTCTTCATACTATTCTTTGTAAGAAGATTGTAAGCAGATACATTACCGACATGGAAGATATTTGTCCATAATCACTTTGCTTTTGTAAGAAAGCCTGAGCAGGCTGTGTTTTTCTCTCATAGCCAGGGAATTTCCTTGAGCTGTGCCTCATAATTACAGTGCTAGCGGTAGTAAGGAAATGAATTCCTGTGTAACTACATCAGTGCAGTTCACTGCAAATGAAAGTCTCAAATTTTGTTGTTTACTGTTAGAAGGAAAATGTGGGACAATATCACATATGTGTATGTGTAAAATATCTACATTAAAATCATATATTGATAACTAAACACCTGTCTACACAGTTAAGAACACATATTTAAGTTATACATGTATGTAACTATTAGCTACAATCAAACAATTTTAAATTGCATTTTTTCATAATAGATATTCCAATGTATTCTACATCCTTTGAGTGTATGGAAGATTAGTGATAATAATATTCAGCAAGAGAAGCATCAACTTAGTAATTCAGAACATTTCTGCCAATTATCTTATTAATATATTATTATATTACTTTATTGCATTATTGTCAATTACTGCAATTACATTACTGAGCAGAGCTGATGTCGCTCAGAGGAATTTGAAAGAATTTGGTTTAACATAAGAACATTTATCATTAGCACATTAATAGGAAGTTTTATATAAGGATTAAAATATACAGCTCTATATGTAAGTGCCTGAAGAAAATAATTAAATATTTAAGCATGCTTTTTCATGATTAAGAATGTATGAGACTATTTTCAGGAGTAGGAGGACATAGTTTTGCTGAAGGGTTTGGTAATTATTTCAAACTCTTTCTAATACTTGTGAGTCCTAGTTATTATTAACGATTGGTAAAATTAAAAGGTTTAAAGAGCTGGCTTGTGAAGATGCTGGATACTCACTCTCTAAATTTAGTTATCTGTAAAAGCAGATTCTTTTTGTCAGCTTCTGTGAGTTCATTTGCCTCTGAAACTGAGGTTATTTACTGTACTTTATGTTTTAGCTTTCCAGTTTCTGGCCACTGTACCTAAAGATGATAAGGGAGACAATGATGTGTCCTCATTGTGCATTGTGCTGTGCCAATCAAAGATTGATTTGAACTGAAGTGGAATGAAATTGAGGCTGTTAGAATGATCAGGAAAGTGGATGACTTCTGTTTTTTCTTCTTTTTTTTCTTCTTTTTTTTTGCTTTTAGAAAACTAAGTGAAATTGATTTATCTATCTCAGCAAAGGAAGATAAAGAGTGGGTAAAATTAATTTCTTTAGCTTTCCTCTGTGGAAAAAATCACAAGGAAAAACAACAACAAAAAAAGAGATAAGTATGTACAAGCAGCAGCAAATTAA
>JAVCKT010001738.1:0-10237 GCA_032273925.1 Rhynchotus rufescens
CCTAGGGAGGGAGGCTCCCGGGGAGCAGCCGGGCGCCCGCCCGGGCCGCCTCCCGCGCCCGAGGGGAGGATTTTCCATCCCGGCGCTTTCTGGGGCGTTTTGTGCTCGGCGCGCGGAGAGGGGGGAAGAATTTCGATTTTTAATTACTACCATTAAAAAAATCAAATTTGCAATTCTTTGGGTGGCCTGATGGATTCCCTGATTGACAGCCGGAATTGACACTCTGGGTACCTCTTATCTCGGGCATTTACGGCAATTTCTAATTGCAGGTAGTTTGTGGGGTTTTTTCAGCGCTTTGGCTCGCATGGGAACCGAGCGATTACTTCAAGAGGCCCGGGTTAAGTGCAGCCAGGGAGAGAATTCAATCCACATTCAAATTGCTTCATTAAAGAGACGCAGCTTTTGTTGCAAAGGATTTAAATGGCCACTAGAAAGTTCTTATTTATTGTTTTGAGGCGGTTTATATAGGGCTGCGGGGCTCGCCCGGCGCCCGCAGCCTCCCTCTCCCGCTCTCTCCCGCAAGGTGATGCCGCCGGAGCCGCTGCCCAAGGGGAGCCGCTGCCTCGACCCGCACGGCCGCGCCATGGTAAGCGGGGCCGGGGCTGCGGGGGCTGCGGGAGCCGCCGGGCTGGGACCCGCCGGGAGCTACCGGGGCTGCAGGGCTCCCGGAGCCGCCGGGCTGGGACTGCGGGAGCCGCTGGGCTGGGACCCTCCGGGAGCTGCCAGGGCTGCGGGGCTCCCGGAGCCGCCGGGCTGGGGCTGCAGAGCTCGTCGGCTGGGACCCGCCGGGAGCCGCCGGGCCGGGGCTGCCGGGGCGCGGGGGCTCCAGCGGCCGCCGGGGCGGGGGCTGCTCTGGGGCTTTCGGGGGCATCTGCGCCGGCCGGGCCCCGTCTCAGCCCCGCTGCAATGTCCCCGCAGTCACAGCCCGAAGCAGAGCCGCTGCCCGGAGCCCTGGACAAGGAGGAGGCCCGCTCAGCGCCCAGCACCCCCTCCACGCCGTCCGTCTGCTCCCCGCCGTCCTCCTCCTCGTCCACACCGTCGGCTGGCAAGAACGTGTGTTCCAGCTGCGGGCTCGAGATCCTCGACCGGTACCTGCTCAAGGTGAGCGGCCGTGGCGGGGGGGATCCAAGGGGGCCCGAGGAGCCCGTGTCTCAGCCAGCCCCTTCTCTGCCCCAGGTGAACAACCTCATCTGGCACGTCCGCTGCCTGGAGTGCTCCGTGTGCCGCACGTCGCTGCGCCAGCAGCACAGCTGCTACATCAAGAACAAGGAGATCTTCTGCAAGATGGACTACTTCAGGTAGGGCCGGCGCCGCGGCAGAGCCCGGCACGGGGAGCGCGGCCGGGGCGGCTCCGCGGGGCCCGGCGCTCGCTCCTCTGCGTGCGCTCTGCTCGGATGCTGCTTCGGGGCAGCGTGGGGAGTTCTGGAGCTGGGGGACTTGGGGGAAGGAGCTGGGCCTGGTGCCCCCGCGCACCCAGTCACACTGGGGGTCCCCAGCTCCTCCCCGGCTCCATGCGAGTGGCTCCGGGCTGGAGTGTGGGGCGGCAGGGGGGCGGCGAGCGCTGCCGCGTCTGCCCGCGGGGACTGTCAGGCAGCGGCGTCCCGGCTTTCCCAAAGCTGGTGGGGGTGCTGCATGGGCTTGAAAATAAACCCTTTCCAAGATGCGGGACTGCAAACACCGAACACTGTTGGTGGTAGCATGTTAGAGAGCTAAAACAAATTGCAGGAGCAGGAGCTGCCGTGTGTGGCGTGGGGCAGAGCCCAGGGCACCCAGGATGAGGGTGTGCGGCAGCTCGGGCGCTGCGGAGCGCGGTGGGATCCGGAGGCTCGGCCGCCTCCCCCTTCTCTGGCAAATAGGAACCTCAAACCACAGAAACTGCTCCCAAAGAGAGGCCGGGGCCGGCGGGTTCCGGAGCCCTGGGCTGGAGCCGCCCTTGTTCCCGAGCCTCTGGTGCCCCAGCCTGGCACTGCAGGGACATCTCGTTTGTCCCGGGAGGAACAGGGAAACGGAGGCAGGAAATGAGAATGACCCTGGCGGGCGCTGGGGCCACCTGCCCCTAGGGAGAGGTTTCTGAGGGGTTGAGGAAAGGTGCTGCGGCGGGGTGCCGTGCTCCGAGAAAAAGAAGGGAACGGGCTGGAGATTTCCATGGTCATTTTATTGCCAGGTGCCCTGGTGCCGTCCTGGTTCTGTGGGGATGCAGGTGTGGGGGTTGCAGCCGGCGCTGCAGGGTCCCCCCGGCCCCGTTCCTGTAGCGGGGCCGGGCAGCGCCGGGCACTCGCGCTGGGCACTCGTGTCGGGCACTCGCGCTGCAGGCGGCTTCGTTTCCCTGGGGCTGGGGGGCGGCTGCTGGCCCCCCACATGCAGTGGGGCTGGGTGGGAGCGATGCCCTGGGGGTCCCCGTCGCTGCCACCGTCCCGGCCAACCCGGCGCTGCAGGGGCAGCTCCTTCCCACCTGCCGCTGCCGGGTGCCGCTGCCTTGGGGGCTATTGGGGAAAACTGTTGTAATTTGGGGTGATTTTCCCAAATAGCCCCCGGCGCCTGCACCAAGCTTGGGCTCAATGTTCGGTAGCGGGGGACTGTCTCGGGGTGCTTGTGTTGTGTGTCTGTCGCTGATAACCGTTGCGGTGGTATTAGTGCTCCGAGTGCTCCTCAGAAAAACAGAGCCTTCCAGGTGCCTTTGAGAAACACAGAGAATAAATTTGGGCCGGGGGAAAATATCTACAAATTCAGCCCCTGGCAGAGGTGCCACCATTGGGTGCGCGGAGCTCCCGGGCAGACACATGGAGGAACGCGGGAATCGCTCTCAGCAGTCGCTGCCCGGTGTGAGCGGCGCCGCGGCGCAAAGCCGAGCGGAGGCGGCAGCGCCAGGACGCGCTCCGGGCTCCCCCGCAGGAAACGAATGCCCTTTAGCGGGGGGACTTTGCTGCCCGCTGGTGCTCCGGGGACGGGCGCTGCGCTTGGGGCTGCTCCGCGGCGCCGCCCGGCTTGTCCCGGAATGCAGAGCCGGTGTCGGGATGCACCGGGATGCGCCGGGTGCGCGGAGCCGGCGCTGGGATTCGCGGGCTGCGCGCGGCCTCAGGCGGTGGCGGGACCCGCGCGGCCGTGTGTGTTGTGTGTCCCCCGCGCCGGGCGGCAGCTCCGCGGGGCCCATCGCTCTGCTCCCCCCGGTTCTCCCTGTCCCCCCTGTCCATTCTGGAAGGGCACCTGGGGCTGCCCAGGGCAGGGGCGGCTCCGCAGTCCTGCTCCCCGGCCTCAGCCCCGCAGTAGCAATGGGCAGCCTGAGGCTCTGTAGAGCCCCGGCTCCTATTTTATTCTTCTCCTGCAGCCACAGGGGCTGGAGGCAGCGGGACCTGCAGCCCCCGCGGGCTCTGGGCCGCGCTGGCTGCCGGGCAGAGCGGAGGTGCCGGGGCCGCGGTGCTCGCGGAGGAGCCGGGTGCCTGGCAGGGGCTGTGGCTGCACCTGGGGCTGCGTGCGGAGCTGCCTGCGTGATGCTGCGCTGGTCGCTGTCCCATGCGCGGCTCTGTGCCGGCCCGCGCTGCAGCCCGCTGGGTGCCGGCCCGCTGGGTGCTTTGCCGGGCCGCCTCCTGCACTGTTCGTGGTCCCCCCCGAACGTGGAGGAGCCGTTGGCTGCGGAGCCGCCCGGCAGGGCACAGCCGGCGCCGTGAGCTGCGGTGGCCCCGGGCTGGGCTGCGGGAGCCGGTTCCCTGCAGGACGATCCATCTGTGGGTGGGTTCCCGATGTTCCCCCTCGCTGCCGCCGGCACCGCTGGAGGAGGCAGCTCCCTCCCCGCTGCTCCCAGCTGCAGCATCCCGGCACCGGCAGGGCTGCTCCGGCCGGGAGCGGCTCCCTTCCCGGGGAGGCAGCAGCTCCGGCTCTGCCCATGATTGCCACGCACCAGCCCCCCTCGCTCACGGCATTTCACTCCAGACGAATGTCCCTGGGCTGGGCTGCACGTCTGCCCTGGCCGAGCGCAGACGGGCTCACGGGGCCGGGAAGGCTCCATCCCTCAGCATCACCCGCCGCTGGCTCCCGTGTGGCTCGGCCGCCGTTCCCTGGGGCAGGGGAGCCCGGCTCCGGCTCCGGCACTGCTGCGGCTGCAGCTCCCACGTGCCGGCCCTTCCGCCTGCCCCGGCCGAGGGCTGGGGCCGCCCGCGCTGCTCGAAGCCGCCCGCTCGCAGCGACCGGCGCTGCCGCTCGAAGAGCCGCCGCGCACAAAGTGCCTGGCGCACACGGGCTTGCGGCGTTCCCATCTGAAGTGAATTAGCCAGGGCTTGGAGAGGGGGCTCTGTATAATTTCAGCATAGAAATGTTTTCTCTAAAGCTGCATTTTTTTTTTTTTTCCTTTTTCTTTTTTCCTTTTTTTCTTTTCCTTTTTCTTTTTCCTTTTTGGGTGGCTGCTGGTCAGACTGAAAATCCCAACCCTGTCTTCTTCTGAACGGCTTTTGCAGCCAGCAATGGCAGCGGCCGCAGCGCCTCTGCACGGCTCTGCGGTGCTGCACTCCCGTGCCCCGCGCTGCCGCTGCAGCTTAGATGCCATTTAATTTATTTATTCTAAATGCTGGTAATAAAAAAATCGCGGTGCAGGCATGTGTGCAGAGGAGCTAGCCGGGCCTGTGTGTTCGCCATGGACTCGGAATTCAGATTTTCTCAGAAGCCGCAGAAATGGCTCTGGGAACAGCTGGCGCTTCGGTGCCTCTTCATTGCGCTGAGCGACCTCCTAGCACGAGCACCAGGGCTGAGCTCGGGGCGAGGAGCCCCGTGCGCGGGAGCAGCGGCGCCCACCTCCGCACGCCCGGCCAGAAAACACATGTTTTGATTTACTGGAACTGGGAAGAGACGCTCGAATATTTTCAGCCCAGTGTCAAATTGGCAGTTTTAAAAATTACAAGCCTGCAAACGATTCCCTTTGCCACAGGACCTCAGCCTCGGTGCCGGACTGCTGGTGTGCGGTGCTCGGCCCTGTCCTGCTGTGCACAACCCCGCTGTGTGGTGCATCCCCACTCCGTGCAATGCACAATCCCATTATGTGGTGCATCCCTGTACTGTGCAGTGCACAATCCTATTGTGTGGTGCATCCCTGTCCCATGCAATGCACAACTCTGCTGCGTGGTGCATCCCTGTCCCATGGGCCCCTATTCCCAGGCCAGATCCCCTCTCATCCCGACTCTCCTCTCCTCCCGCAGCCGCTTCGGTACCAAGTGCGCGCGCTGCGGCCGGCAGATCTACGCCAGCGACTGGGTGCGCCGGGCGCGCGGCAACGCCTACCACCTCGCCTGCTTCGCCTGCTTCTCCTGCAAGCGTCAGCTCTCCACGGGCGAGGAGTTCGGCCTCGTCGAGGAGAAGGTGCTGTGCCGCATCCACTACGACACCATGATCGAGAACCTCAAGCGAGCAGCGGAGAACGGTACGGGGCCGCGGAGGTGCCGGCACGTGGGGGCTGCGAGGGGCTAGTCCTGCCCTGCGGCTGCAGCTCACGGCTCTGCTCTGCTTGGGGACGGGCCTGCCTGGGTGACACGGAAGAGCCTCCCAGCGGCGCTCGCTGTCCTGGGGGGTCGTGGGGCAGCCTGTGCTCCCCATGGCAGCCGGAGGTGCCAATGCTTGATGTCATCAGAGCATTGACGTCGAATGACTGTCATTAGGCTTCAGAGTGAAAGCCCCCAACAGCACATGCTGCTGTGAGAAGGGGGCCGGGGCTCTCCCGCCGGGATGTCCGGGCGGGCGGCTGCCACAGCCCAGTCTGCAACTGGGGATCAGCAACCGGTGGAGGGAAGGAGCCAACACCGGGCACTGCTAGGGAGGCGCGAGGCAGCCGGTGCCCAAAGTGTCACAGGAGGCTCCCGGGCCCCCAGGGCAGCGCTGCCTGCGGAGCTGGGGGCCACGCGCTTCTCCCCCATCCCAATTCCCCAGCAATTTCTCTGGCACGTGACGTTTTACATGCAAGAAAAATAAACAGCCCTTGCCTAAGCCGGAGCCCCATCCATCATCCGAGGGGAACGAGTCAAGCTGCAGAGAACCCCTTGAGCTGCGGCCAAGGCCGGCGGCTCCCGCCCGCCGCTCGCGGTGCTTCCTGCGGCCCCGTGGGCTGCTGCGGAGCCGCCTGCCTTCGCACCGCACCCAACACCCAGTTCCCCGGGCCTGGTCCTGCCCCGTGCGGCGGCCCCAGGGCCCCTCCGCGCCCGCCCCGTCCCTCCCGCCGCGCTCGCGGGGCAGCAGCAGCGGCAGCGCTCGGCTTTGCGGCGCCCGGCGCTGCCGTCGCCGCTGCAGCCGCGGGGCCGCAATCACCGCGTCTCTTCCGCAGGCAACGGGCTCACGCTGGAGGGGGCCGTGCCCTCGGAGCAGGACAGCCAGCCCAAGCCCGCCAAGAGGGCGCGCACCTCCTTCACGGCCGAGCAGCTGCAGGTAGCGGGGCCGGGGGCGGCCGCGACGCGACGCGACGCGCCGCGCGGCCCTGCGCGGCCTCACCGCCCGCCTCTGCCTCTGCCGCCAGGTCATGCAGGCTCAGTTCGCTCAGGACAACAACCCCGACGCGCAGACGCTGCAGAAGCTCGCGGACATGACGGGGCTCAGCCGCAGGGTCATCCAGGTGAGGCGGGTCGCGCGGACGCCGCTGCTTTGGCCCCGGTGCAGCTGCAGTCCTGCCTTTGCGGTCCTGCTGACGCGCTGCAGGTGTGCGGTGCAACGCGGCTGCTCCCCGCCAACCTCAGAAATGAAGGCACGGGAGAGAAAAGAGCAAAAACCAGTAGAACAACTGAGCTGCACACGTTGTAACCCTCAGGTGGAGCCCCCAATTAGTCTCTAATTAAAAGGAGTGAAGTTTAGTGGGAAGGCTCTTACTAGTTGGATGAAATAGGGCTGTGTGTTATGACCTGGTACCTCACTTCTCTGCTTTAATGTTGTGCTGACATAGTTTTTGATGGGATAAAGCATCACTGGTTAACATGACATCAGAATCATCTTCCCTTAAGTTATAGTTTCTCCTAGTCTGAGCCTTTCCTTGGTTTTATGTCGCTTGGTCTCGTCCCATCTCTATTCACATGTTGCCCAGCTGGTCGGGGCCGGGCTCCTGGGCTGGGCTAGCTGGGGCTGGGGGTACAGCTCACGTAAGTCCTGCCCAAGTCCCGTAAGCCCCCGTTAATGCTGCAAGGGAGAACCTGGACGGAGCCCTGTCTGGTCGTGGATGAGCAGGGAGGTGTTTGATTCCCTTTTGCAAGTGCTTTGGCAGTGGCATCGTCTTGGGGTCTTGGTGCACGGTCTCTTGGCCCAGTAGCAGCCGTTCCTCTGGGTGTTTCAGGTTTGGTTTCAAAACTGCCGAGCGCGCCATAAAAAGCACACGCCGCAGCACACGGTGCCGCCCTCCGGAGCGCCCCCGTCCCGCATCCCCTCCTCGCTCCCCGACGACATCCACTACTCCCCGTTCAGCAGCCCGGAGAGGGCCAGGATGGTGACGCTGCACGGCTACATAGAAAGTAAGCGGGGCGGCGGGCAGGGAGGGCAGCTGCGGCCGGGGCTCTGCAGCGCGGGCTGGGGCGGCCGTGTCCCGGGTGGTGGATGTCTGTCCATCCACCAGTGCGCTGGTGGAAAACTCCACCACCTTTTCATGGGTGGAGTTTTCACCGTGTCCTTTGGGGGTTTCTGAAGAGCCAATTGCCCCGGATGTCTCCAGGAAGAAAAGCAGCAGCAGGAGGGGAAGGGGCGAGGGGGGTTTCACAGCCCCTGCCTTAGGATCCCTAGGGAAGCCACTGCTTTGGTTCCTGTTATGGGCCGTTACTCCTCCTTACCTTCTCCTTTGTCATGGACAATGGGCATCAACTGCCTAGTTTAGCTTGGCTCAGGTGCTCTGCCTCCTCCTTGCTAGACCCCAGCCGCTTTTTCTAATAACTGCTTGAGTTGGGGAGCCAAGCGGGGCTGGCGTTGGTCCCTGCTGGCTTGCCTGGCTGGAGCGATGGGGCCTTGGAGGCTCCCCACTCACCCCCGTGGGCCGCAGCCCCGGTTGAATGTCCTCCTGTCCAGCGTGTCCTGTCTGCCCTGGGTGCGGGAGCCCGGCAGGGGACAGGAGGCTGCAGCCTCTTCTCGCCCGCAGGTCAGGTACAGTGCGGGCAAGTGCACTGCAGGCTGCCCTACACCGCGCCGCCCGTGCACCTCAAAGCCGACATGGAGGGGCCGCTCTCCAGCCGGCCCGAGAAGGTAACTGCAGCCGCCCTGGCGGCTTCGGGCTCTCACCTCACCTGGGCATTTTCTCATATCATGCAGCTGCCTCCTTGTCACCACTTTACCACTTCTCGGTAATCTCAGCAGCTTTCTGCAGTTCGTGTTTGCTTCATTTTGGTGCCCCTAGACTGGTGTACCAGCTGCTGGTAAAACTGCCACTTGTTTGTTCTCCACCAAAAGCTCCTCGTTGGTGGGAGATGCTGAGATGCTCTGCTCGGATTCCTCGATGTGTTTTTGCTCTCCTCCTTTACCCTCTATCTTTCCGCATGGCCACGAGCTTCCCGTGTGGCCACGAGTTCCCTTCTCGCGTTCAGTCTCTCGGCTCCCTGCACCCTCTGCCAGCGCCGAGCAGCTCTCAGCACCCGAGCAGGGACTGTGGCCGTGTGCTCCCTGTCCAGCCTTGCAGGAGTTAACAAGAAAGACACATTTCTTGGGGATTCCAGTATTGCTTAAAAAATAACAACTGCCTGTTACAAGATCTTCAGTAGAAATGTTATTTCACAATGCCTGGCTAGGAAACATTGCTGCATATCAATATGTTTCTGTTGAACACTCAGTGTTTGTCCACTCTAACATACAGTTCATTTCTGGGAAAGACTTCTGAAACTGCATATACATGCTCAGGCTCAGAAGACATTATTTAGCAATCCAGTTCAAGTGGCTTTAAAAAAAAAAAAAAAAAAACATTTGGCAATTCTTTTTGGTTTTAGCTTCCATCCTTACTTTTAGAAGTTATCAGATTTTTCAGATCTCTCTTTAAGCAGCACAGTAACCTACATTATTGAACTCTCTTTTGATAAACACAAGCAAAGCTACTTTCTCAGTTTAAATGCTACCATTTTATCAGGATATCTACAAAGCAAAATCTCAAGATTAAAAAAAAAAGCCAAAATACTGTGGCCTTAGTCCTGATTCCATAGTTCAAACAAACTTCATTGCAGCAATTAGTGGTGGACCCATGGTTTGAGGGAAACGTGATGGTTACCAAAGGAGAGTACAGACTAAGGACACTTGATAATGATGGCAATAGTCTCGGTAGTTGTTGTAGAGGATATTGCAGAGCAAGCAACTACTGGTTGCAAATCGTTGTATAATATGATACAAGCTTACAGCTAAGAATCTGCCTGTTGTTGCCTCTCTCACTTAATGAAGTATGATAATATACATCTTAAATGATCTCCCACGGGTGGTGTGTGGAGCTCGCGTTGCTGTGAGTCGTGGGCAGGACTGAGGAGGCTCGAGGCAAGCAGTGGCTGCAGGAGGGATGTGCTGCATGGGGGAGCCTGCAGCGGGCACGTGGGCTCCTCTTGCTCTTCCCTAGAAGCCCCTGCCCTGCTCGCATGTCTCTTTTTAACGTAGCTAATGTATTTTGTATTTTTCCCACCAGGTCATCCTCTTTCAGTACTGACTGCGTGAACTCTTCCTCATCTGTCCATGGCGCTACCAGCACCACTGCCCCTCAGTCGTTGACATACAGTGTCCAGTCCAAGGCAACTGGGATCAGTCATGCAGGAGAAACTCAAATCCATCGTTCTCGGGTGTTTCCATTGACCAGCATCCAACAGCCACTATTATTTCTCCAGCGACACTCTGTGTATGTGTGTTTTGAGTGCACAGTTACATTTTTCACTTGTTTCTTGTGGACTTGTAGAATGACAGTGAGTCTCTCCAAGGCAATGCCAGACGCAGTCAAAATTAGTGACTCTACTGTGCTTACAATCTTGCTTCCGAAACCACGGGAATACGAACAAAATGCTGAGGCCCGGGGGGTTCGATGACCGCCAGTCGAGGCCAGGAGAGGAGGAACTCGTGCAGTTTGGCCTGATTCTCTTTTGCACCAGTGAAGCGCTGCTGGTTCCAGGACATCCCTCCTTCCTTGCACTCGCACGGGTGAATATGAAATGGGCTCTTTGGCTTAGCAGCTTAACACAGATACAGAACTTCCTGAGCCAAATGCACTGGAGCTGTGACTCCACTAAGTGGAAACCACGAAGCCCGCTGGAAATAGGCAGTTCCCTCCTCAAAGTGC
>JAVCKT010001738.1:10969-24985 GCA_032273925.1 Rhynchotus rufescens
CAGGCGGTGCAGGCTAAGGGAGTACTCGGCACTCTGGCCCCAGCTCAGGAAAAAAGCCCTGCAATGATCTTTCATTGACGGTAATAACAGAAAGTAAACAAGCAGCATTTGCCAGCCCTGCTCGAGCCGAGACTAGCTCCGCAAGCAGCCCTCTCTCCGTGCAAGCACGCGGGTCTCCAGCTGCTCCGTGCCTGCGAGGTGGCGCTTCCAAGGGTGTGTGCGGGAGCGCGGCATGCGAGGAGCTGGAGACGGGAACCCGCCGGTTACATAACTTGTTTTCCACTCAAGCTGTGGATACGCGCGTGTTTGTCTCCAGGGGATCCTGGATGGATCTCGGGCGGGCGGCCGTCCCGCTGCTGTAGCCCGGCGGTGCTCAGGCAGGGGAAGCCCTTCGCGGGCAGGCCGGCCATGGGAAGCACAGGCGGCCACGCGCTGGCCACGGCAAGCACAGGCGGCCACGCGCTGGCCACGGCAAGCACAGGTAGCCGCAGGGAGAGCCGGAGCTGGGTCCGGGTGCTACTCTCCATCTGCAAAGTGGCGAAATACATTGTGCATCATTGTGCATATAAATATATACATGTGCGTATATATATATGCATATATATATACACATATATGTATATATGCAGTGATGGTAGCGGTTTGGGCAGTTAGTCCAGTATTCTGCCTAATTGCACCAAGCAGCTAGCAGCTCTATCCCCCTATTTAAACTGATATTCCAAAGCAGGAGGAAATTAGGCCTGTGATGTATTATTGTCACCTCCTGACAGGCAAGGGATTGCTTCCGATGTGTGCAAACCATGACAAGAGGCTCCTGCAGCCGCGGCCTGCCTGGACCCACGCTCCAGGAGCGTCCCTTTGGGGAGAGAGGAGTTCGAAGGGGTATCCAGTTTGGTCCCTTTGCTCCTTGGCTACAGAGATGAGCAAAAGGCTGGTAGCAGAGCGTGCTGCTCGTGGGTATCGATCATGGCCAGGCTGTGGTGGTGGTTGTGGCCGCTTGAAAGGGCGGTGAGGAGCTGAAGGTGCTTGGCGGGGTCACCAGGACCCAACTTTCTCCTCCGTTTGTTCTGGCGTGTTGCAGTGATTGTCCAGTTGTGGGATTAGTGCTCTGACCTAGCGGGGAGCCACTGGGGGAGATCTGCGAGGGGCGCCCAGCTGTGATGTGACCCGCACCCCGCACTGCTCGAGATCTCCACGGCCTGATGCGTTTGTCGTCTGTCTCAGCAGTGCAAGGAAGGGCAGTCTGTATCTATCTGCTAAATAGCAACTTAGTTACTGATAAAAACACAAAATCACGCTTGTGAAATGTACTGTATATCAAAGGGTTTTTGTAATGATACCCCCGGCAGCGTGCAAAGCGCAGGGCTAAGGAAAAGCAAATGTTTCGGACCAAATAGGTGCAATGGGAGAGGGATCCCTGGCAGGGGCACAAGCTGGGCTCAGGGGCAGTTTCCCCTGCAAGGAGCCAGGAGCAGCTTTGCTAATTCAGAAATCAGGCTCTGTTTAGATTAAGCCCAAATTGTTCACAAAAACTGGAAGCAATTCAGCTTGTGCTGTTTTAGAGCTAATTATACGTATGGAAAATACTCCACTGTACCAAGAATGTAAGAAATCCTCTAATTTATTCAGTACATTGTTTCACAGCACATTTCACACTGACTGTTGCCACTGAACCAAACCTTATCTCAGGTCATTTGCATTCATCTCCTGTGTACAGATTAAAAAAAAAAAAAAAAAGAAAAAACAAATCTCATTTTCTTAGTTATTCAGTAATGGCCAAATGGATTTTGGTGAAGTAATGAGGACTCTATGTATTCCACTTTTCCAGTTGCTATTTACAGAAACTATGTTGCAGACAAATCCAATGAAGACAGCCAATGAAAGGCTTTTCACTCAAATTTAATATGGTAATTAAATATGGTGAGGGTCTGAAAGTGGAATGGTTTACAGTTTTATTATCTTTTTTATTATTATTATTATTTTTGGCTCACGCTGGTTAACCCCAATGCCCTAGCTAAAGGTGCTTACACAACTTCTTAGTGGGGACGGGGGAGTGGGACTCAATCCTGCACTGCTCTCGGTGATATAGCTGTATGATGCCAATTAGAGACATGTCAATTTTATTTCGTCAGCCAATCATTTTGTTGTAGCATGTTGCAATTATACGTGTCTTGGCTACAATGGTTAAAAAATTCTCTGAATGAGTGGATGGTCAAGACTAATATTTATTTTTAAAAAAGTAAAATTAAATTGTAAGCACTTTTTTTGTAAAACCAATGTCTGTTTTGTTACATACTTTTAATGTTGTGCTTTGTAAATGTCTTATTTGTGTAATAAATAAAGTTAATGCAAGTAGAAGTGCTGGCACTTACATCCAGAAAATGATGTAATTCCATTTTATTTTATTTTTAAATACTTTCTGGCTTACTAATCAAGCAGCAACCCACCCAGTTTTCCTCTTTTATTATTTTGTTAAACTCTGGCTTCAGGAGAGTTCAACAAACGTTCGTAGTAAATGGATATAATTTCCTAGTTAGCAAACCAGTCATTAAAGAATACCTCTGGTGTACATTATTACAATGATCAATCAATATCAAAGTACTGAGCAAAAAGAGAGGAAAGGAATTCACCAGGACAGCTAACTAAAATCTGGGAAAATAATGTTGATTAAGATGGATTTGAATGACTTCGACATTGAATTTGAGGCACTCTTTTTAACAAATTGTTTTCAGGCTTAATAATGTGTACGTATACTACACTGCACACCTCTCGGGAATATTATTATGAGTACAGTCTGCTTGCTTTTTTTTTTTTTTTTTCCTGGCTTTCTTTTTCAGAATGACTGATTGAATGATTATTTCCATTTTTGTTTAAGCTGACAAAGATGACAGAAAAGATGATATTCCCATAGAGGGAAAAAGTGATATAAATCTACATGGACAAATTAGACTTATCATGAATCAAATTACCTACTTTGTAATATTATAATCTAGCAAAAAGCTGTTTTCATAGTTTAGATTTATTTCCAGCCATTTTATCTCAACCTTTCCGGCAGGTCCGAACGATCCATTCATGCTCTTCGTCATCTAAAGAGGAGACAAAGAGAATATCAAATGTCACTGTTTAAGATCTGTTCTTTGCATTACAGATTGTCAAACAATTTTTCCTTGGAGAATTAAATCCATTTTTAGCAGCTGGCATCTCCTAAAAGCCATTTTTGGGCTTTCAGTCTTCTCACCAGGATTGTGTGTACTGTTGTGTGGCAGTTTATCAAGGCAGGAGATACGGGATCTATGGCAGTAATCTTATGGTTCATCTATTTGGTAAGATTAAGTTGGGGATACCACTAAGATTTACACACATATATTTTCGTTTCTGACTTTCCATGACCATGTTCAGGAGATACGGTGTAGGTACTGGAAATCAAGACATGAATTTGTTTTTTTCTATGTCTGCATTGCTTGACTGTTTCTGAAAAGTGAGGGTAAAGAAAAATCCATAGTCAAAACTAGGTTCTTCTGTTTTTTCTTTCAGTGCTGTATTTGAAATGTATGCTACAACAGATATCAATAAGCTGATATAGCAGCTGATAGAAGCATTTTAGACCATTTTCTGTGTTCTTTGTTAGTATTCATGTCTGTCATATCATATTTATTCTGGGAGCACTGACAGTGTGGAAGGAAAAAAAAAATCAAAGACAATATAGGGAAAAATTGTCTAGCAAAGTTTGGATACAAATTTTATGTATAATTACAAGGGAAAAAAAAGGCAAATGTAAGTTATGGTCTGTTAATTCAAGGGCCTTTCAACAGGTAAACCAAACTTCAACAAGCCTTGTGAACCAAAGTATTATTTAAAACAATACCTGTATTTATTTTTGTATAAATGGACTATATTAGAGCCGCTGCCTCTGTTTACTGCTGTTTTAACACATTCATGTTAGCTGCTTGTGGTATGTGCTTCCAAGGTGCTTCCATGCGAGCTGCAAGGGTTTGTGGCAGTGCCGGTACGTGCGGGCCGCGGCGGGCTGCGCGGGGCAGAGCAGAGCGGTGCGACGCAGCGCGGGCGGCACCGGGCACAGCCCCGGGCACGGCGCAGCGCCCGCTCTGAGCGGCCAACACGCATCACGAAAGCAGCGTGTTGCCTGCAAGGAGCCCAGGTTGGATGGAAAGCTTCCGACTGTTGGGCTGTATCTTTAAGTTAAATTGTTGTAGTAGCGTTTGAAGCGTAAAAGGCAGGAGGTGTTGGGAATTAAATGCTGGTCTACGAAACGAAGGGTCACAAGAGGGTATGTGATGAATTAGGTCTGATTTTACAGGAATTTTCAAGCCTATGTTCAGGTTTCATTGATGCCAGTGGGCACTGCATGGAGGCGGCTTTGTTTTTCCTTTCTCTTCTTGTTCCCTTTGTCTCTGCTTCCCTCCCTGTGTTTCCCCCTTTCTGCTCAGGTTGTTGAGCGCAGGCCGGCGCTGCTGCCAAGGTGCCGCTCACGAGCAGCTCCCTCCGCTCCTGGAGGCAGCCGCAGGTGAGGCGCGTGCCGAGGGCCCGTCCCCTGTGTTGTGGCAGCCCTTGTGGGACAGCCTGGGCAAACAGCAGCCACGCGGGGTGTTCTAGGAGCCTGCTCGCCAGCTTGCTCTTTGCCTCCAGCTCGGCCTGTGGCTTTGCTTTAGCTACTGCAAAATGGTTACCCTCTTGAGAGAGTACCTAGGTAGAGGCCTTCCTGCGTCTCCCTAACGTGATACCTTTGTGGGGGTCTTTGTTATTGTGGGGTTTTTTTAATTCCCTATTTCTGTGAATCAATAAGTCCATAACAAAGCACCCTATTAGTGGCACATTTCTTTTTTTCAGATATAAGCTAGGAAAAAAATAACGTCTCTGGAAAACATCTAAAAGGAAAATTAAAAAGATGAACACTGAGCCTTGCTTAAAGACCAGGCAATCCATACACAGGCAAGGATTCCCCTGAAGGCTCCAGCGGAAATGCAAATGTGGCCCTTAAGCTTTCTTATCAAATAACATCAAAGCTGTAATCAATGTGCCGGCTTTTGTTCTATGCGGTAGGTGTTCCAGCACTGGAAAGATGTGATCACGCGAGCAGACATTGTCCAGTCGGGTATCTGTGGTGTGAGCTGGTATCTCCTTGATTTAAAAGAAAAACAGATTTTCTGAGCTTGTGGTAATAACAAGGAAATGAAACTTTTGTCTATTTGTCTGTGAAAGAATAAACAAAACTTACACGTGCTATACCTCACTCCTCTCTATCTCATTTGGTAATGATATCCGTGACCCACCTGAGTCCTAAAAATAAGCAGTGTACCCTCCTGGTGTGAAATCTATCGTGGTCACATAGCTGAGCATCAAAGCCATGAGCAATAGGAGAGGCAGATGTTCTCCTTGGCTCCGTGTCGCGGTTTTCCAGCAAACCCTTGCTTGCCTGGATTGTTTCTTTCTGCACCCCCCGTTTTCACGGCCTCCTAGGAAAGCACACGAGGCAGTTTGCTCTCCGCATTCTCGCTTTCCCAGCCCATTCCCAAAATGCCTCGCCTCATACAGTGATCCGATCCCATGCAAATTAAATACATGTTAATAAGCACTGATTAACTTACATGTAATTTAATCAGCTGTAAAAACTGAACGAGCTGTATGAATTTCAACTGTGCATATGAAAAGGAAAAAAAAAAGGCATCATGACTTAATATTCCAGAATATAATCTCAAGGCAAATCCCTGGAACGGCCAGTGCCATCTCCTAACCCCAGAGTGCTGCACGAGAGCTCCTTGGTCTGGCCAAGGCAAAACGAAAGAATAGATCCTGCACGGCCAGAAGAACCATAAAACCAGAGATCCAAACGGCTTCAGGGCTAGCTATGTGAGAAGAGGCAGGGAAATATTAGAATGTAAAGAGTTAAGCTATGGTAAAACATACTTTTGCTACACTAAAGAAGACTGGTTGATAATTACTGTAGTTTTAGGGCTATTTGAATCAGTGCAGCTGCAACCTCTTCAGTAGTAACCCCTGAAACAAGACAAACTGGGTTTATTGTACTGAACAAGTCTTAAAGCTCCTCCCTGATTGTTAGTAATTGGCAGCAATGGACTTAACAGCCTCTTGACTACCCTTTTTACACTCTACCTGACTGTGCAGCTAACAATTTAAATCACAGATGCCGATCCTTCTTTGTGGCAGCTGCTTGTTAACTACACGTTCCTCTTTTTTCTGTCACTGACTGCTTCCATAACCCTGCAACACCAGGGTTAGATTGGAGAATCACATTTCATCAATATTTAAAATGGAATTAAACCTTGAAGTTTGATTAATGCTAGCAGATAGTGAGTTGTAATTACTATTTTGCAAATTGCAATTGTTCGAATATGTTAATATGATTGTCTAAGCACATCTTCACCTTCAGAAGTAATTTTCCCTTTAAAAAAGATTTGAAAAAAAAATACAAACTCTTTAATCAGTGGTAAATTATCACCCTGGGCACAATTAGATAGTATGAGGTTCTTCATGTTGTGTGCTGAATTTTGTGTTAGTGTATTTTTCTTTCAAAGTTTACCAATTTTTTTAGATTTTCATTACTAGAACATGCAAGCATGTGATAGACTTGACTGAAACTGGACTAGCCATGTTTACACTTGAAGGTAAAGGAAAAAGCTATATCTGAAAAGTTTATTGCAATCTGGTATACCTCTGTTCAGTTAATAAATGTTGACAAATTACTTATTCCAAAGTTAGCAAAACATAATGATCACTATCATGGCATCTAATTGAAAACCTGAGAAAGAGAAGAAACGAGAGAGATCTCACCGGACAAGCTGTTAAAATACGTGTGAGTATTGGGTAATTCTTTCCATTATTTCTGTATGTCTCAACCCAAATGAAGTCAGACTTCTAGCACCCACCCAAAGTATTTTATCTTATTTACATAATTAATGCTGGCTGTTTTCAATAAGCAGGCCCAGGGCATGTGGAGCTACTCTGGTAGCCACCCACACAACTGATTCCAGATCAGCATCCTTCCACAGAGGAGCATTAACCAGGGGTTTCTCTTAGACTCTGTCTACGGAGTCAGCAGGTCAGTTTGGATAGTTTTTAGGCAATTGAAAATGAACTAGACCTGTTGGTCTTACTGAGTTCCTGTAGTTGCCTATTTTGTGCTTTTTAACAAGGTTTGTGAGTTCCTTGCTTGGCTTTGGGGAAGCTCCTCATGCTAGTGAACTTCTAGCAGGTATCTGTCAGGAAAGCTGTTAAGGAGAGCCCATGGAGCACCCCAACCTCCACCCACCTAAATCTGGATTTGTGCTCAAATTCTCTGAAAAGTGAGACCACTTATCTAATTTTCAAAGCTGAAGCTAAAAGTGATGGCAGGGGAGGCTTGCCCAACTAGATCCTGCAGATTTATTTCTCAAGTAGGATTAGAAACAGCTGAAAACTCAGGGTGGGCTGGTTCCTGGCTTCCAAGGGGTAATTTGAAAATACACTGCAAATCCAGCACATTGATTTTTTTCTTATATTAAATGCATCTAGAGGGGCCTAGGCAGATGCCCCACATTGTAATTAAAGTATTTATTGTCTCACAAGGGGAAAAAAGATACTTTGCTCATACAGTCTTGTCTGCCTTGTGACCTGTTTGCCATACGTCAATGTATTTGCAAGGGACAATAGACACTGCTTGAGTTTCCCCTTTGTTTGTAGAGGGCCAAGCGCACTCAGAATACTGTAAACAACAATATCAGTTAATTCTTTCGTCCACCTGGCTCCTCCCATCACCCGCAGCGCCGTTTATCGCGTTCTTCCACTGCACAATCACACGCGATAACATCTCGGCCGTGGATTCTGCCTGGCGCACCCCTTTCATTTCCACTGCCCTCTCGGGGTCCCTAGCATCACTTTCCTTGTTGCACCTGACCCCACCAACATCAAGGCTGGCAAGAAAAGGAAAAATGCGTTTTCAATTAACCTTTGCTTCAACCCACAAATTCTCACCCTTCCATTTACATTTAATTACTGTAATTCCAAAATGGCCCCAAAATGAACTTTCCATCTCTTGTAAAAGTTGTTTCCACGTGAACTGTATGGGTGAATATAAGTGCCTGTAAGACTTGCATCTAACCCAGCTAATAGATCCACAATGGGATGGCTAGCACACAAACAAAGCTGTTATTCTTGGCACATCACTGTTTGGAATTGAAACCTTCATGGTTTTCAAAACGATAATTATTTTAAGATCAGGAAACCACAAGGAACAATATATCTGCAAAAGCTTTAGCTACTGAAATTACTGTAAAAATGTATACCGTGATGCATATATTTTCATTGTTAATTACACTATTAAATACAAATCTCATTGGTTCATAATCTATTATACAGAGTGGGGTATATTTTATATTAAGATATGTAAAGCATATTTAATATAAAAATAATTTCTTGGTTACACAGACGAGAGGTCTCCAACTACATCTGAACAGCCTTTGACAGCGAGAAAGACATAATAAGTATTGCAGTATTTTGTATTTTGCAATAAAGTATTTTGCAACAGCCTTCAAATTTGCCTGATCTTAACATGGAGATGAAGGGTGCGAGAATGGGTCCAACATAAGGGAAAGGACTAGAGTGATGACAGGCACGAGGCCACCCCGTGTAAGAGCCAGGGACATGGTGAGATGTGAGCACACAGGACTGGTAAGTAGATGGAATTTCTTTCTGCCATCTTTTCACCAACCTTCATTCTTTTGCCTTTCCTGATGGGCACTCCTGAGGCTGGTACTTACTAACCTTCTGCCTATCCTCTTCCTAAACCCTCTTCCTAAAACTGGGTTGCTCAACTGATTTGTCAAGCGTTGAAATGGTTTAGGGTCACAGTTCTCAAAACAGGAGAAGAGCTACCTGTCTATCTTAAAAAATAGGAAGGGATAGAGGAGAGACATTTGGAGAGCCAGATGAAAGAGCTGCAGTAAAATTTCTAACATTCCTCAGTGTTATATTTTTCAAATATTCTGGTTATCATGCAAGTGATGATTCTGGAAAGTAAGTACTAGAAAATGAGTATTTGTTTGAATATAGGCAGAAAAAGCTATGTTGTGGGTCTAGATACAATGGAAAAAGTTTACAGGAGATGGAGGAGACGCAAACCAAATATTTCGAGGAGAGCCTTTTGGGCAAAGAACACAAGCTGAGTGCCATGGCAGACAGGCAGAGTATTTTTTGCTCTGCTATTTTTTGGAGGAATTAGTGTGGAAGAGGCCGAGAGAGGAGGCAGCAGTAGTTGAGGCAGAGTAGGACAAGGACAAACACGTAGGTGCTGCAAGAAAAGCAAGCGGCTCCTCCGGCCGGTGCGCTCCACTGGTGCGAACAAAGAGAGCAGTAGCGATTCGGTTTGTAAAAACCACTTCTCAGAAATAAGTTTTCCAGACCAAGTAAAGAGAAAAAGATCAATGAATTGCAACAAACAGAGTTTAAATAAAAATGCATAAAATCTACAATTCTGTTAGCTTGTCAAATATTTAAAAAAAAACAGCAAACAATAGACACAATTTGTTTTGTTCAGAGCCCAGAGGTAGAGACCAAATCCTCTAAATTAATTTCTGCAAAAGCTGTGGGGTTTTCTTTTCCAAACAGGTCTGGATCCCATTCGTTATAGAATATACTGATTACCAACTATTTTTAAGAGCTTTACACAAACATTACTTCTTTTGTTGTGTGAAATGCAGAATCAGCCCTCTGGCAAATGCCCCAGAGCTAAAATCTTTTACATGACATATAATTCAAAATGATTAAATATACAACAGAAAATAGCTATAGCATTGCACTTAAAATAGCATGAACTTTTATTGCCGATCAAAACTGATTTCTTTAGCTTAACAAGTATCCAAAGAACAATTATTTGAAGAGCTTTTAAGAGTTTCAATATGTAGGAACTAAACCTCATCTAAATTCAGTATCTTAAGTCAAATAAAAAAGAAACAAATGTACAAAAGATTAAATGGTCCTGTGTTATAAGTAGACATTTAAATCTATGGGAAGCTAAATTCATTTGAACAAAAATACTATATTCCCTGTGCATGCGTATTGCTGGGGCTTTCCTCTCCACTGCTACGGTCATCTGCCAAAGCAACTCTTACATTCTTAGGCAATGACTAGGGACTAGCCTGGAATCAGCCTGTTCATCCACTCCCTCCATCATCAGAATGGGCAATTTCAAAGAACAGGGAATAAAGCTCAGTGCAGGATCTCTAAGTACAGGCATTTTCCTTCCTTTCTGCAGCACAGCCTACTTGTAAGTTAAACTTGCTGTCTTTTTTTTCCAGAAATACTCCAGGCCTGAAAAACTGCCAGGTCCTCATCCCACACCCAGCTCACCAGTAGTTTATGAGAAAGAGCACGCAAACATCTGCATGTATTTGGGGGGTAGGTAGAGAAATATTACCCTACATAATTATTGAGTGGTTATGGCTCAGTTTCCCAGCTATATTTTTCAGACAAGTCGAAGTCTACATTTCTCAAACAGCACTTGCTGCAATCACATTTGAGATGTAAAGCAAAAAGAGTGCAAATGTAGAAGATTTGTGTTACAGATTTGTAAACATGGATAAGCCTGAAATAGATTAATACGTTTCTACCAGCTTTCAAAAGGGAAAAGGGCTCCCTCCATTCAAATTAAGCACAACAATTTTCATCCCAAAGTAATAATATGAGGAACCTGTAAGTCTATGATTATCAGCAATTAAAAATAAAATGTCTTGTCCATGGAGTTGGGTGAGCCTCAATGCCAATGATCCTTGGATATTCTAAAATCAGACTTGTAAAATTACAGAGTAAAATAATATTCTTGAATCTTGACCTTTTTGGTTTACAATGATTGCTGAAGCAGCAGGACTTTTCCTTTCAGGCTTGTAGAAATCCTGACTTGATTGCAGCTGGCTTGGGACTACAGCAGCACCAAAAACTCTCCTCTTAATAAGATATTCGTCTTGTTTTTCTGGGTCTAATCCTGTTCTCAGCTACGTGCATATTAATTCATTTATCTGAATGTGGCTTTTAGTGTGACGACAGGCTTTGGGTCCTTCCTGTTCTTGATTTTATATGACAAGATGCACATAGTCCAGGTCACATTCACTGCAGTATAGAAAGCTACCCTGCGCACTGTACACCAACTAGGTAAACATCAAAATGGAATATGAAAGTAGAAGCACAAATATTCTCATATAACAAAGAGTAAAAGCTGGATTTATGTCATTTAACCCAGGAAGAAATGGTGCAATTTTCACCAGAAGTATTTTTGCTTTTCATCAAAAGTGAGGTGATCCAGAAAACCTCCTATTATTCTTTCTGTATCAGTAGAACAAGATTTCTATTTTTAATGGTATTTTCTCTTCTTTCCTCTCCACATTTTTAGGATCCTAAATCATTAACATCATTGCCCTTCATGTGCCTCCCTGCTTTGCATTGCACATAAGGTCATATCTTTCCAATGAACTGGGAAATCCTCCTATCTTTGATTTAACTAAAATCTGTTACAAAGGTTCCAAAAGTACTTTTTTTTTTTTTTTTAAGTAATACTCTCAGTAGTCTTGGGACCTACTTAAAATAAATACTACATCTTCTCACAAATGAGTATTCTTACATATTCTCATTTATCTGTCCAATTTTGTGTTCTTCACAATACAGAGAGAAAGAAACGGTTGAAGAACACATAAAGAATCAAGAGAAACTTGAGGCTCCCCAAGGAAACCGAGGTTTAGCAATGCAGTAATAACTGCAAGCTTTTAATGAGAATTTGGAAAACTTTGCTAGATAAGAAGCAGAACAAAACTGTTGCTGTCATTTAACTCCCCGGGCCTGACTGCGTTTTCACGATGGGCCTTTGCGCTGCTTTGACAGCGAGAGCTCTTGGAGTAAATGAGTATCAGACCTCCCTGCTAGCAGAGCGTGGCGGGTCTCGCCAAATGTAGCAGGGGTCTCTGCAGCGCTCGGCGTGCTCTCGTCTCCACAAAGGACGGGTGGAAGCAAACTCGGCGATTCCAAACGGCGCCTGGTCTTTTCTCTTCTGGAACGCTACGTGGATGCTGCCAGTTCAGCAGGAAAGCCGGTGCCAAGGCAGTTCGCTTCCTCGCCCCTTTCCAAACAGCAGCGAAACAATCAGAAATTGCTTCATAACAGGGCCAGGGTGAAAGGTGAGAAGCAGAGTATTCTTAAAGCCTGCGTCCAGAGCCGAGGAAGATAGTGTCATTTTGGTAAACCTGTCAAGCTGTTGTAAGAACTTCCTGAATGCTTCCTACCATCTGCTTTTGATGCTTTCAAGACTTGGCTGCAAGCCTGGAGGTTTTCCTGCTCCTTCCTGCCCAACCTATAATGCAGTAATTCTGGATCTGTTCCCTGTCATTCCAGCCTCTTCCTCAGTTTCTTCTGCTTACAGCTGGTTTTTTTTTTTTTTTAATTATTATTTTATTTTTTTAACTGCAGTGGCCTTGTGCCCTGAATCATCTCTCCAGGGGCAGTAAGAGTTCCTCTGATGTTGAACAAGTGCCGGGTTTTTCAATTGTGTTCGTGTTCTTAAGAGGAAGGGTCTGGCCAACACGACACATTCCTCCTTCACACTCGCATCAACAAGTTTAACTTTGTCCACGGGCTGCTCGGTGGGACAGTCACACAAAGCACATCTCCAGCAACGGTGTCAGATGACACGCTGTGCTGGTCTGCTTAGCGCATATTGATTGATATAATTTGTAGGGTTTGAGATAAATGTCATAGAGGACAATGAGTTCAAAGAATAGATTAAAAAACAATAAATTAAATTCCAAGGCGTTCCCTCCTGTACTAATCTATGTAGGTTCCTGTGTTTTTGGAAAGCACGTTGCTTATCTTCCTCATCAGTAGGCCCACTGCATTCCAGTATTTTGGATCAATGCCATTTGTAATAATCTAGATCAGTTTTTATTCAACATTTATAAAACAGGCCATGTATCATAGGGTATATTTTATAGCAGATGGTATCTCCAATTCATTTACCCCCCCTTTGCTTCCCTCTTCCAATACCACAGTGCATACTTATAAGAGCTCTTGAAACTGGAGCTGGGCAGATTTTTTTTTTTTAACAAATAGTAAATTTGCTGAAAAATGGAGTTTCCAAGCAACAAAACTGTTAGAGTGTGGCATGCTGAAAATGAAATGCTCTGCTTTCTAGAAATGCCAGGTCCTGGAATTGGGACAATTTAAAAAAAAAAGAGAGAGAGAGAAAGAGAAAAAAAAAGAAAGAAAAAAAAGAAAGGGAGAATGTTTTGAAATTAAAAAAAATACAAAATAATAATAATAATAATAATAAAAGCTGCACTAAAGAATGATGCTAAAGAAAAAAAAATAACCAGAACATGAAGCATTTATTTCAGGTTAGAGGGATCTTTTTTTTTTGAGGTCCTCCAATTCACCAGTTTCAGATTTTGTTGGTTTTTAACCTGAGAATTTTTTTTTTCATCTTGAGAGAATGTCCTGAAGGGCATGAGAAAGAACCTCAGGCTAATTTGCCTTGCAAAATAGGTTAAACATACCTGCATTTCTCAGAAATCTGAATTTGTAGTCAATGATAACTCTGGTTTCAGGATTATAGAATCCATCACCACAGTCATAACATCCTTCTGGGATTTTTCTAGGAGGATCCAAATTTGTAAGTTGGGAAATGCCTGAAGAAACAAGAAGCATAAAGTTTGCTTTATTTTTCCTTTTTTATTATTTTTATCCCTGCATTTGTCCCTTGATCATGACAAGTAATAAATACTACTTTACGTCTTCATGACATTTGATAAAATTATAATTACTAGTAACATTTATAAGGTGTTGCGCAGATGTGTGGGTTTTGCAGATGGAGAGAAGGGAAGCGGCAGCGCGGGCGCAAAGCGCACACAGTGCAGCCTGCAAGCAGCAGTTGGGTTCCCCGCACCGCGCAGCCTGCAAGCAGCAGTTGGGCTCCCTGCACCGTGCAGCCTGCAAGCAGCAGCTGGGCTCCCCGCACCGTGCAGC